>JAOWMA010000075.1:0-174081 GCA_025962755.1 Colletotrichum tropicicola
GAGAATAGTTTTAATTTAATTTATCTAAAGGATAATTAAAAGCTTTATTTTTATACTTTTTAGTAAATTATAAAAGTTATTTATAAGTCTTATAATATACTATATTATTTAACTTTAGTAATTATTTATAAAGGTGTTTAAGTAAATAATAAACTACTAAGTTTTTAAGATATTTAGTAAGTCTTTAGCGACCGCTGCGGCGTCCCGAATATGGTCTAGTGTGGGCTAGAGGGAAGGCGTGCCCATCCAATAGCATATGGACAAAGCCCAATCCTGATCCTCCAAAGTCCCACATCATCAAGTCAGGGATGCGAGGTACCAATTCAAGGCAGACTCCAAAGGTATATAGCGAAGCTTGAAACACCCTTCTTAATGTGGCCTTGTCGGCCAGCAACTATGAATCTGTGATTTCCTCCAGGAGCAAAAGTTGAGCAGATCTCGGAAGCAATCAAAGAAATGGCAACTACTGCAATCATGTCAGCCATTCTCGCTGCCTTCTCGGAACACGAGCTGACGGTTACCATGTAGGACGAGCGACTCTGCTGACGCCCAACATAACCTCAAGTTGCGAGGAAAACCCTCCTCGGACCTCCCGGAAACCCTCAGCCCGGACTTTATCACTCAATTCCCTAAGCTATCGCGCGAGCAGGCCGGACATCTTCGACACTTCCACAATGTCGTAACTCAACGAGACGGAGAATGGCGACACATGGGGAGCCAAGAGCCGGGCCAGGAATGGCTCGATGCCTATCGCTACCAGTTGGCAACTATGGCCTACGCGGCCGGCGCCGCTCACTACCATCGCTTGCCCCTTTTGAGATCAACTTTCAAAGCGCTGCTTGAGAACATCATCCACAAGATGCTGCTGCGGGACGTCTGGGGCTACTGGTTCCTGACGAGCCACAGCGGTGTTCTGGTCGACCCGGATCTGAAAGAGCTGAGGAAGCCGTGGGCGGACCCGGTCGTTCGAGAAAACATCATGGTCTGTTGATTGTCTTCAATTGCTTGGCAATGCCCTAACGCTGCTGCACACAGTACTCGGGTCACCTCCTTCTCATGGTATCGCTGTATGCCATGCTCTTCAACGACGACAAGTTTGACAAAGAGAACGGAATAGAATTCCACTGGAATCCCGTCTTCTGGGGCATGGGCCCGGAGAAGTTTTCCTACACGAGAAAATCCTTGCAGACCGCCATCTTGAAAGAAATGGAGCGCGAGAACTGGATGGGTGTGTGCTGCGAGCCGAACAGCATCTTCGTGGTCTGCAACCAGTTTCCGGTGAGTGCAAGACTGGCGCAACGCGATAGCGAGGCGAGGCAGTACGTGAGCTGACGAAAAGCTACAGCTCATCGCACTGCGATACAATGACGTACGAGACAAGGTCAACCTATCTCCGGAAGTGCTTGAGAAATACCAAGCGGCTTGGAAATCGAAAGGCATGGTCCAAGAGAATGGTCTCTTCTACGACTGGTACTCGCCCAAGCAGAACAGGAAGCGCCCTACCTCGGACGTGGCGAATACGTCATGGTGCGTAGCGGATTCAATCCTTCGCCAGTGAATGCGCAACCGGGACCAAGCTGACTGGCGCACTCAAAGGGCAATCGCGTTTATGAACTCGTGGAACCCAGCGTTTGCACGAGAAGTGGGCGAGAATATGGTCGTTGGCTTTCTTGCCAAGCCCTCCTCTGAAGACCATATCGTGGTCCCCAATCCGAAGGTCTCTTTCAAGATCCGCGAGCTTGTTGCATCCGAGCACCTCGAGCCCATGGAGCCTGCCACATTCGAAAAGGCATCCAAAGCCATAGCCGAACAAGGGCCATCGGGACCAGCGTTTCCGCACACCACGCCTCACTTTGCGTACGCCTTGATGTGGATTTCCGAGCTCGGTGACCGCGCCCAGTTGGACGGCATGCTGTCCTACGCTGATGCGGCCTTCGATCCGACCTGGGACCAAGGCGGCCTGTTTTATCCTGGCCGAAAGGCAGGCGACCCCTTCGACTACAAGTCGCCGTCTGTCGATGTGCTGACTGGCAATGCTGCCGTTGCTTACGGGCGCCTCAATGTGTCTGACGGCCAGCGAAAGATGTACGAGCATCCGTGGGACGAGGAGCACTTTGCGACTTCTCCATTCATGACCAACGTGGACCTGTCGAGCGGCGTGGACTTTTTGCGTGGTAACTGGGACAGCGAGCTTGGAGCGCTCGCTGTTACTGTACGCTCATGGGACGGGGCGAAAAGGCAGTAAGTTTGTGTTTCTGGGGCTGCGTGTTTCGCGCTGACATTGCTATTTTCAGCATTCAACCGCAGGTCACGGGTCTGCCTGCAGGTACATACGGAGTTTACCAGAATGGTGCTCTTGAGAAGTCCTACAACGTGAGTGGTAGAGATGCAAGCATCCAACTTGACTTGGAGGTATCTGGAGAGGAACTGGATATTGTGATTCTCAAGGGCCATTGAGGCTGACAGAAGTGTGCTGCCGGGTAGCTCTGCCGCCGGGAACAAGACGAGGATGGCGGCAAGGATAACACTGAATGCAGCGCGAAAGTGATTGTCTCTGACCAAGGGACACAATGTAATCGTTGTTGTTTCGGTTGTATGTTGACGGTTCGCAATGCCGTCATGTCCGTTGAAAGTGACAACTGGTGACTGATAAAACTTCCTTGACTGGAAGTTGCGTGCAAAGATTGGCCCAGAACCTGTTGCGAAAGTGTGCAACTTTCAGGGAAGTGGCGCATGATAATGCCTTTTTCAGTTGAGCAAGGGGGTTGAACAGGGGTATCAAGCATGAGTTGAACGTCTCTCTCGCTCTTGGGGTCGGGTCTTGGCAGAATGATGTCTGAACATCTTATGCTGCTCTGCGGCGTCGGTCCGGCTAATCAGTTGAACAGGCGGGAGAAGTTCCTGGTGTGACTCACTGCCCCGGGAATCATTTCCCCCTGAGCGTCAGGCAACCAGGCGGCATTAAACATTGCACGATTCTTCGGAAGCCTGGAGTTTCATGAGAGCAGATTGGGTGGAATTGGCATCGAAAATACGAACATGCGAGCAGAAGAGCGGGATATTGACAGCAAAATAAGAAGCCGACTGCACCAGATTTCTAAGCGGAGGAGATGGACCCACAAAAGCGAGCCATCTCGCTTATGTCATTGGACAAAGCGCCCATCCTCGAGGAATACGCGGCGGCGGAAAACGCTTTGTCGAGACTTGGCGAGTGGCTAGACCCCTGCCGAGCCCCGCAGGCACCGATGACTGGTCAGATTTGAGCCAATCACAGCTGGCCTTCGAGTTGAACAAGACATTTGATTGGTCGTTTTGTCAAGGCCGCTGTTGCCTGCTTTGTGCCTGGACTGCGCCTGGCGAACGATCTGGCGGTGCCGCCAGCCAGTGAGCGTCGTCATTGGATGCCATGCAAACGACATATAAGTAGACTGTCTCTTACTCTTTGGTGAGGAATCCCATCTTCATTCTTCCAAACCAGAACCAGCATACTACAATTTGCATCGTCAGCTTTCATCAGCATTGCAAGACGATCACTGTGGCTGCAACGACGAACACGACACGGACCGAGCGAGACTGAGCGAGAACACATCTCACCCCTGCCATCCTCCTCTCCTGGCTCTGTTCGTAAGTATTCCACCGTCATCATGGTATTTGGTGCCTCATCTAACGCTACTGGAGGTCTCTTTGGCGCTGTTCCCTCTCAGCCAGCCTCTCAGTCAACGTCCGCCGGTACCTTCTCCTTTGGCAATACCTCCCCATTCACCTCCACCAACCTGTTCGGCGGTCCTCAACACACCATGGCCGGTGGTAACGTTTGCGGCCTCTACTACCTCGATCCAAACCTCCCAGCCCATCACGGATATCGGAGGAAGTTCCTACCGACCGTCTCCCAGTCCGCCCACGCCCGCATTGTCGCTTCGACTTCCCGGACGACGCTCACCCAGAGTTTCGTCAACCCCGCCAACAGCCACAAGATCCCCGAGCTCCGCTACACCTTTCCACTCTATGATGGAGTCTCCGTGGTGGGATTCAAGTGCACCATCAACAACGACCGCGTCATCCGAGGCATCGTGAAGGAGAGAAACGACGCTCGCAAGACCTACGACAAGGCAGTCGCCAAGGGCGAGACTGCCGGACTCTTGGAGCAGCTCCCTGAAGCCAGCGATGTTTTCACCACCACCATCGGCAACGTCCCCGTGGGCGCCGAGATCAAGGTCGAAATCACATATCTCGGAGAGCTGAAGCACGACGCAGAGGTCGACGGCATCCGTTTCACCATTCCAACCTCCATCGCCCCCAGATACGGCTCCTACCCTGGCCAGCTCATAGAAAAGCCCACCAATGTCTCTGGCAAACAGGGCATTGAGATTGTTGTTGATGCTGAGATGCCGGACGGCAGTGTCATCAAATCCATCCAGTCACCCTCCCACCCCATTGCGGTGTCCGTCGGGTCGACCTCGACCATGGCAGCGAATGCCACACCCTCTCTCCAGTTTGCATCTGCTACCCTGTCACTAGGCAAAGCCGAACTGGAGAAGGACTTCATCGTCCAGATCATCGCGACCAACACTTCCAACCCGGTCGCTGTACTGGAGACGCACCCCACCATCCCCCATCAGCAGGCCATCATGGCCACTCTGGTACCCAAGTTCAAGCTCACCGCCACCAGGCCCGAGGTCGTCTTCATTTGTGACCGATCCGGCTCCATGGGCGGCAAGATTGACGACTTGAAGAACGCCTTGCAAATCTTCATGAAATCGCTCCCCGTTGGCTGCATGTTCAATATTTGCAGTTTCGGCTCGACCCATTCATTCCTGTTCGAGAGCTCCAAGACATACGACCAAGACACTCTGAACACCGCGATGAAGCACATCCAAACATTCGGTGCCGACTACGGCGGCACCGAGATCCACGCCCCCATCGAGGAGACTTTCAAGCGCCGTCACAAAGACTTGGACCTTGAGGCCTTCGTTCTCACAGACGGCGAGGTGTGGGATCAGGGAAGTCTTTTCGACATGGTGAACGAGTACGTAGAGGAATCCAACGGAGCCATTCGACTCTTCGCCCTCGGCGTTGGCCGCGATGTCAGCCACTCTCTGATTGAAGGTCTTGCCCGCGCTGGCCAGGGCTTTACACAGACAGTGTCCGAGCAGGAGAAAATGTCTGGGAAGGTGGTCCGCATGTTGAAGGGAGCTCTCACCCCACACGTCAAGGATTACACCCTCGAAGTCAAGTACGCCGATGCCGAGTCGGAAACCGAGCCCGAGGATGATTTCGAAATCGTCGAGCCCGAGTCACCCCCCACTGACAACAACTCCAAGAAGGACACACCCGAGGAGCCGAAGAAACCCATCTCGCTCTTCGATACAAGCGCCGACGACGATGCGAAGACGGAAAGCTCCAAGCCGGAAAACGACGACACCGGCGCCGACCGCTTCTCCCACGTCCCTACCGTCAAGCCTCCCAAGGTGCTGCAAGCGCCATTCCAAATCCCACCGCTCTACCCTTACAGCCGGACCAGTGTGTACCTGCTTCTTTCACCGGACAGGGCCCTGAGAAACAAGACTCCCGAGTCCGTCATCCTTCGCGGCACATCGGCCCAAGGACCGCTGGAACTCCAGATCCCGATCACCGTCCTCACAGAGAAGGCCCAGACGGTCCACCAACTTGCCGCTCGCAAAGCCGTCAAGGAGCTCGAAGAAGGCCGCGGCTGGATCTTCCATGCCAAGAGCAAGGACGGCGACTACCTGAAGAAGAAGCACCCTGGCCGCTTCCCTGCCATGGTGGAACGCGAGGCAGTTCGCCTGGGGGTCCAGTTCCAGGTTGGGGGCAACTGGTGCTCCTTCGTCGCCGTCGAGGACAACGACAAGGAAGACGAAGAAGAACAGTCCACTGAGATTCTGCAGCAGGAGGGAGACGCTCCCGAAGAAGGTTCCGATTCAGACCATTCGCAGGGTACGAGGGTGTCCACGGGTGGAAAGGCCCCCCGGAGGATATTGGCATCCAAGGCGGCGCGAAGGTCAGCGCCGTCTTATCCCACACGCCTTACGGACTCCTCCGCTTTTTCGGCCAGCTCACCAGGTCAATCTCCGAACACTTTGAGTATGGCCCCTGGCGCAAACCTACCTAGCTTCGCTTTCGGAGGTAATTCGAATGCTAACCGGGCGCTTACAGGCTCAAGCAATGGTATGGCGGACTTCGGAGCTATGGCTTACGCGGCTCCCGCGTCCAGAGGTGCGTCTAGTCTGTTTTCTACCGTTGGTGGTGGCTCAAGTCGGTCTTCTGGGGCTGCAGGGAGTGTCTTCGGCACGCCTTCAGGTAACCCATTCGGAAACTCCTCAGGAGGAGGCTTGTTTGGCGCATCGACCTCCCCCTCGGCAGGCTCCCGTCAGCCAGTAGCTGGAGGCTTGTTTGGTGGACAAGCCCCTCCTCCTCCAGCCGCCCCTCGCCCAGGTGGAGCGGCTCTGTTCGGGGCACCAAGCTCTACCACGTCCGGGGGCTTGTTTGGAGGCGGTGGCAGCAGTCAGCCGAAAGCCTTCGGTGTCACCGCTTTTGGTTCCTCCGGGGGTGGAGGAGGTTTTGCCACCACCAACCACCCCTCCCCGGGCTTCTCCAACCGGGGAGGCTTGTTCGGCTCTCTCCCCGCCCGGCCTGCATCGCAGTCCCTGTTCGGCAGCGGCCCATCGCCAGCTCAGACTCCGGACGCACAGAGGGGCGGAGGCGAGCCTGGGATCGTGCAAGCTTGTGCCCTCGCAGCTCCAGAGAATACAGTAGACGAGGCCTTGTTGGAGCAGTATAGGAAGGAGATGAACGAAGCCGCTGAAATGCCTCTGCCAAATCTAGAAGAAGAGCTCGAGCTCGACGATTACGACGGTTTCGACGGGTTCCTCCTCGTGGCCGATGACGAGGAGGAGGCACCGGAAAACAGCCCGGCGGCGGATCCCTCTTCCCACAGGAGAAGGAGGAGAAGGACGGGCTCGAACAAGTTCTTTGACGTTGATGCCGAGGTCGACGAAGACGAAAAGACCGAGCCGCTTCCCGCCGAAAGGTTCTCCGCCATCGTCGCCCTGCAGAGCTTCAGCGGCTTCTGGAAATGGACCCCTGCGCTTCTGAAGCTGTTGGGTTCCACGGAGGCGGCTGTAGACCAGGCGCTGAGCAGCTCCGGGGCGACCAAGGACGCGAAAGCCACAGCGGTGGCCATCACGTTCCTGCGCATGAAGCTCGAGGATGAGCGTGAGAGTTGGGAGATGATGGAGGAGAAGGCCATTGCGTGGTTGGAGGATGAGCTCGGAGAGGCCGACGCGAGAGAGCTGCTGGTTGCGGCCGAGAGTCTTTACTTTAAGAATTTGAAATAGTGGTGCCGAGATCACGCTGGTCATTTGCTTGGAATGGAGGATATCACGCTCATAGTAACAATGGATAATGAATGAAATGATTGACTAACCGCTTTCCTGGTTCCCAAACTGTGATTCTTTGAATCTTGACAAGTTCTACTTCATGTTTGTGTGCTTTCTCTTGCGGCTTAAACCGAGTTTTTGATAGCATCGAGTTCCAGGTCAAGCGCCATCACAGCCGCCTCAGTCCGCGCCTCCCGACCTTCGCGGTAATCATCAAACCAATACCGATGCACCACCCTAAAACCACCCTTCTCGTACGTCTTCCTCGCCTGCGCGTTGTCATAATCCACAATCAATGACAACCGCACCCTCTCCCCACTGGCGTCCGACCGCGCCGCAACATACCGCTTCGCGAACTCCAACATCGCAGCTCCCAGCCCCTTGCCGCGACTCGAGGGGACGACGTACATCCCGTTCAAGACGTATTGCTTCCTCGGCAGCGCAGACTCATGCGCCGGCCCGAAATCTACAAACGACTCCTCGAGGTGGAGATGGGATGCGAGCGTTGCGGGATCGAGGGGCCCGTTGATGACGAGGGAGGCTTGCCAGTCCGCTTCCCAGGCCGGGCTGCCATCTTCTGAGACGTGTTCCGGGGACTTGACGTCAACGGCGATGATTGTGGTTGATTGAGACTTTGCGACGCGGGCGGTCCATGTTTCCTGTGGGAAGGCGACTTCGCGGGCGTACGTGGAGCCGAAGCTCTCTGGGGAAAGGCGGAGGGAGAGGAGGCGGAAGGATTTGTAGCGGTCAATTAGTTGGTGCCATTTTTCGGGTGAGAGGTGGGATTTTGGGAGGATGATGAATTTGGTTGTCATGATTGAGGTTGCGGGTGAGCGGGCTGTTGTTGGAGTTGGCGGTTGAGTTGACATCCATGCCTGGATGGAGAAAGAAGAGAGGCAATGGCCTGAAGTGGAGGTTTATTTGGGATGTGAGTCACGTCAGAATGCCGCGGTATTTGCAAGTAAGAAGATGGACGGAGTGAAGCAATCCTTCTTCTTAGCGCCCCAATTGCACATAGCCAATGGCCGTAAAATCTCACTCGACATTGAGATCACCATCGCTTATGACACGTAACGCTGTGGCGCCTTGGAAATTGACATGGAAAGATACCCAAGCAAAAGGTCGTGAACAGAGAAACTAAAATTCTTCAAAATAATCTGCACTATATCAGTATACCTTACTGTAGAAACCTCTCAATCTCACGCGGGCTCATCGGGTCCTGGTGCCGATGCCCGTGTCCCGTGTCGGCGGCTTGCCTCGGCCCAACTCTCCTCCGGTGCCGAATGCTCCCTCGCAATCTCGGCCGTGTTGCAGCTCGCTTTGACGTGACGTCTTCAACTGAGGTCTCTCCTGATTCTCTTTACTCAAGGGTCACCGGAAATCTGCTCCATTAAACGGAACCGCCTCATCAATCCAGATTTCCGAAGATACACTGCCGCCGGGGTCTTCGGCTCTCAGCGCCCACTCCAGTCCGGAGCCGATCCGCCCCGCTCCCCAGCCACTCGGCGGCAGCGATCGTGAGTCGCGAACGACGCGTCGCGAGTATAGGACCCGCCACCTCGAGTTGCACAGCTCATTGTCTGCCGCTGTCCTTAACTGTCAATCATGGCTTTCCGTGTCTTTGCCCGTCCAGGCTCGACGGTGAGAATCGGCGGCACTCATCCCCACGGGACCTCCGCAAGTCCGCGATGCCTACCGCCGGGACTGAGATCCAACTCTCCGCGTAGGCAACTCCGTCGCTTCGTTCACACGGAGTCATCCCAGAAAGGCGGCAGATTCATCCCGCTCCAGTTGCTGGTCCTCGGCGCCATTCCACTTTTCGCCGGGTACCTCATCGGACGGTCAAGCGCGACGGGTCCAGATGCCGCGGCCCAAACGAAGCTTTCCCGAGTAGATTTTGCAGGCAGAAAACAGATGCTACAGGTTTGGAATTGGCCCTTAATCTCACGCATTTGCCTTGACTTACTGGCCATAGGCAGCCAAGGAGATATCGGAGGCCCTAGGCGGAGACTCGGTCAGCTATGACGAAGACGTGATTGAGCTCCACGGGCACTCGGATTGGTCCACATCCAACTCAACCGGGAGACCTGTCGCCATCGTCTATCCAAAAACGACGCAAGAAGTATCAACAATTGCGAAAATCTGCAACAAGCACAATGTTCCGATGGGTAAGTTGCGGTTGGAAGAGCTCGTATCACGGACGATGCTTACGAGATGCAGTCCCCTTCGGTGCCGGGTCTTCTGTCGAAGGCAGTTTTTCTTCCCCGTACAGCGGTATTTGCATCGACTTTGTCCATATGGACAAAATTATTGCTTTTCACCCAGACGAGTAATCCATTCTGTTTCACCTTCGGGAAAGAGCAGCACTGACAAGACCGCTCTAGCATGGATGTCGTCGTCCAACCCGGAGTAAACTGGGTCAACCTCAACAAGACCATCCAAGACTCCGGCCTGTTCCTCCCCCTGGACCCATCACCAACGGCAATGGTAGGAGGCATGGTCTCCACCAACTGCAGCGGGACGAACGCTTTCCGCTACGGCACCATGAAGGACTGGGTCATCAATCTGACCGTAGTACTGGCCGACGGACGCGTCATCAAGACCAGGCGTAGGCCTCGGAAGAACTCTGCCGGCTACAACCTGACCTCGCTCTTCGTTGGTGCCGAGGGGACCCTGGGTTTGGTGACAGAGATCACGCTGAAGCTTGCCGTTGTGCCGCAGGACACGAGTGTGGCCGTCATCTCGTTCCCCAGCATCGACGAGGCTGCCAAAGCTGCGACGAAGCTAATTCGGTCCGGTATACAGCTGGGCGCGTTGGAGTTTATGGATGAGGTGCAGATGCAGGTTATCAACAGACACGGAAGCGAGGCCGTGAGGAAGACGCCCTGGGACGAAAGTCCGACTTTGTTCTTGAAGTAAGTGTTGCGACGCTGCTGATTCAAAGTGATGTTTTGCAACCTCTGAGCCTTGGCTTACGGGATATTTCGCAAACAGGTTCTCCGGGACAACAGACGGTATCAAAGGCGATGTTTTCAGAGTACAAAGCATAGTGCAACCTTTCCAACCACGCAAAATCTTCTTCGCTAGGAACAAGCAGGAGGAAGCAGATTTGTGGGCCGCACGAAAAGAAGCGCTCTGGACCATGACCTCGATCAAGCCCGAGGGCCATGCCTTGTGGTCTACGGATGTGGCGGTGCCCATCTCCAGACTTGCAGAGATCATCAGTAAGTTGCTGCCTCGTGGAAAGTTGAATATCTGCGAGATGCCAGAAGACTGATAAAAGACGACGATGTTCAGCTCGATCGAAAGAGGATTCCGGCAAGCTGGGCCTCTTTGCGAGCGTCATCGGTCATGTGGGCGATGGCAACTTCCACCAGGCGGTCATGTATGACCCGAAGAACGCGGAACATCAGACATCGGTGGCAAAATGTGTGCACGACATGATGAGCAGAGCTCTTGAAATGGAGGGAACTGTTTCGGTACGTTGATCCGACCCCCTGAGACTGCATTGTGGGCTTAACTGACGCATAAAAAGGGTGAACATGCCATTGGGATTGGAAAAAAGGTAAGTTAGAGTCCAGTCTGTAAATCTGACAAAACGGAGGAAAGAAGCTGATTGTCTCGTTTCAGGAATGTCTCGTAGACGAGCTCGGGGTCGACGCGATCGACTTAATGAAGACGTTGAAGCAAGCCGTAGATCCAAAGTGAGTTCGCTTCCAGATTACTGAGCATTTTCGACCAAGATTCTAACCAGGTGCACATAGGTGGATCATGAATCCAGGAAAGGTCTTCGATCTGCCAGACGGCTCAAAGGCTGTTGCTGCTGCATGAATCAACTGGGTTGAAAGCGAGATGTCTCCTGTGTTCAAGTCACCAAGGGTGAGGTTTGCTCTAACACCACTAGCCTTCTATCAGTAATGGCGAAGTAGCAAGTAGTAGCAAGGAGTACATGAGATCATGGGCTCTTGAACATGACCAGACGATACCTAGGTTGAAGAGTTCATCATTATCGGAATTCAATTACAAGGTTAATCTAGACGCAAAATGGAAATTCTTGCAAAACAAGTTGACAATTTCTCATATTATTGACGTAGTGGCCCGCCGGGGCGAACAATCATAGTCAAGTTCAGAACGAACATTGTGGGGCTAACAGTCATTGTCTGTCTTCATACATGGCTTCCTATGTACAAGAGCTAATGATGAATACCTACTCTTACTTGAAATATCGAATTTGGCCACGGGCATCGAGCCGACGGGATGCCGAGGACGCGGTTCGGATGGCGGTGCCTGCCAAGCCCCGAGCTTAGTGGACCGGCACGTCTTGGCCATCTGGGATCGTGGTGGAAATTCTCCTCTTGAATGATCGGAATGATCATTGCAACGGGACTGACATGTCGCGTTCTTGCCATCACAACACCGCCGAGGAATTCCAAAATATCAAAAGTTGTGATTCTTGCACAGCAGCCACACTTCTCTGCAGCACGGTGTGCCAAAAAGAGATTGCCAATCATCCAAAACTTTCAAAAATACGTGTCTATGTTCTTGTCACAAAAGAAAAAGGAATAAACAATAAGGAAAGTAAATCCCGTTTGAAAGCCAAAAAGTAGACTGAAGAGTGAAAATGAGCAACAAAGCCAATTCTCCGTCTCTTCCTCAGCGGCTTCTGACGGCCCAACTGAGTCGCCCAGCACTGCTTGCTAGGTGCAACAGCACACCAAGAGAAGCAACTCCGACAAATCCGGCGGTCCAAGCAGCCCAGGAAGATCCCGAAGGCTCTTGGGGCAGCTCATCGTCGTAAGGGGTTGCATGCGGTCTATCCACTACTGGTATCTTCTCGATGTGCGGACCAGCAAGGGACTGCTTCACAATCTCTTTCACGAAGAGACCATCTCCAATCCAGGGCAGAAGGTAGTTGATAATGAGACTAGAAAAGGGAGTCTGCTGGCAGAGAAACGCACCATCGTGGTGGCCTTTCTTCATCATGCTTGAAGCTCGCTCGTATCGGATAGCGCAGACTTCGGCTAGCGCAGCTTCGATGAAGTCGAGCTTCAAGCCGGGGGAGGACGGGATTTCTTTTCGCGTCAGGGCGTTGACCAGGTTTGCCGCCGCCTCGATTGCGCCATTTCCTCCCTGGGCAGAAATCGGATGGACCTACAGGGCATTAGGCCGAGTTGAAAGGAGCGCTCTACGGCGTTGAATTGGGACGGAAATACCTTGGTGGACGCATCGCCAATAATGGCGATCCTTTGGAAGTGCCATCTCCTGAAGACGTGCTCTTCCAGTGGCACCAGCGTAGACTTTATGCGATTCTCGTACAAGTCTTTGAAGGTGACTTCTTCGGTAATGCGATCGTCCAAATGCCGCGCCACGAGAAGGGCCTCATCTTCTTTCGAAAACTTGGGTATGTCCTTGGCATGTTTCGTTTCTCCTAGCTCGTGGAACAGGAACCAATACACCCGATTCCTTGGCGCAGAGATGGCGACGTAACCGCCGCCGCGGAAAAACGTTGACTGCTGTGTGACACCTTGTGAGAATTGTGAAGGTCGTTTGGATATTCCGAAGATGCACTTCATGCTTGATTTTACCACTGTGAGTGAACATCTCAGTACTCAGACTTTCTCTAAGGTCCTGCGGGTACTTGTGTTGCCACCAAAAAGTGCTCTTGTTCCACTTACTTGAGCTCTCACCAGGTGGAAACGCATCTGGGCAAGATGCCTCGGCGATACGCCACATCTCTTGTCGGACCTTGCTGTGGACTCCATCGGCGCCAACCAAGATGTCGCCGGTGTAGCTAGAGCCGTCTTCCGTCGTCACCACGACCCCGGAAGGGCTTAAATCTGCTCGCACAACGCGCTTGTTGGGGATGACTCGGTTCTTGTGCTTCAGGCCTTCGAATAGAACCTGGAGCAGCATCTGACGGTCTAGCCACAAGTTCGGGTACCCAGTCCTGAGTCGGTTAGGGATCGGAATTATAAGCTACCCGATGGATGTGCGTGATGATGATGACGTACTCTTCTTCCATGCGCTCTGATATGGTCTTTCCCTTGGTGGAACTCAAGATCTTCCCTCGCGGATAATCATTTTGTGATAACAGTCACCAGCAACCTCACGGAGGGTTTCGTAGAGTCCAAGTTGATCCAGGATGCGTAGACCGTTGGCGACCAAGCCGATGCTAGCGCCGACTTGAGGGGCGATCTCAGGATACGCCTCGAGAACGACGTAGTCGATGTCGAACTTCTCTAACATATTGGCAAGGGAGAGACCGGCGACGCTGCCGCCAGCGATGATGATTTTGAGACCCATAATAGCGGCTTCGATGAAAACGAAAGAGCTGATATCTGTGAGATGTTGAATTTGGACAATGGGTTCAATGAATGCACATGTATAGATCTGCAAACTCCTCACGCAGCCCACACTACGACGGTAGTATCCGGCGATATCTTGGGTCTCTCAGCAGCTCGGATCTTGGCATGTTCCGCCTGGCCGATATGTCACGACTTGGTGGTTAATACAGCGGCGAACTGCAGCGATGTCCACTGGTCGGGCTGCTTGGCATGCAACGGCCCATTTTTCTCCTGTCATGTTTCACTCGGAGTGAGGCAGTCTTGCAAGGAATCGAACACCCAGCACTTCTGCATAGCATGGCATGATGCCCTGTGAAAAGAATAGAAGCCTTCGGTCTCTCTCATGATCCCGGCTTGAGTAAAAGAGCAAGAAGTCTGGACTACCTACTACTACGTATCCGACTGAGAGACACGTCTAAACTGCCGGTTCGGGAAGCGTTGCCGACGGCCCGAGCCGACAGACCGCGGGTCTAAAAAGAGTGACCTCATCGGAAGGTATTAATTGTTTCCTCGGTGGGTCTTGTCAGAGACTGGAGTCAATTGGACCGACTGGAGGATGGCACGGCGGCTTGAACTTGTGCGTCGTGTCTAGGCACGCTCGCAAGATTGGGGGCTGTGTATTCCACGATTTGGAGCGTGTGAAAGCAAGGACAAGCACACGGCATGACTAGTGTCTAAAGTATCTTTCGAATGGTTCAGGCATGCTTGCAGCATGAATAGAGCTCCTCAAGAAAGGTATGTCCGAGAGACGGCGGACGAAAGATCTGAGTATCACAAGTTTCGCGACGGCAGCCGCAGACGCCGCGATCGTCGTCGTCCGGGTTCCGCGCACACCGAGTGCCCGTTGACTATAACCAGGTCGCATTTAATGTTCTCTGTGTCTGCAGCGACGATCACTGACAAACGATATTTCACTTGATTCTAGGCGTCCCCCCGCATTGGCTGCTTGTTAGGGACGGCATGACGGTTTGTCCGATAGCCGTCCATACATGTAGTGGCTCGGAAGTGCCGTCCCAAGTACCCAGGCATCGGGCAAGATGAGGAACTTCAGTCAATGTTGACTGTGTCCGTAGCCTCATGGGAGAAACAGACTGAACCATCAGACCGTGATTCTTGCACGTGGTGGAGCTTTTTTCTACACGTACTGGGACGTGCTCCTGGATACAGACAGCTGTGAAGATGCTCCCGCCCGAGCAAGTAAAGCCACAACCGGCTTCAATGGGTTTGGAACAATCCTGTCGCACTATTAGAGCTTGTACGAAGTACGAAGGCCTCCTTTTAGTAATATCAATGTCACGTATACTGACAGGAAAAGAGAATTCAATGATTGACCTAAAGGAAACGGCATCCATTTTACTCTCCGGGATCTGATGTCCAATCAGCACATTGCAGTTAATCCCGTGGCTGGCCGGGTACGCGTACCGCTGTCTTAATATGTGCTGCTCTATTCTGTCAGATGCCCCAGTACAGTCATTTCGCCGATGGAAATACTCAAAGTGGATCCACGTGAAGCTGGTGACTTTGAACCTTTGTTTGGGCGCAGCAGAGTATGGCTCAGCGCCAAATATTTGATTCTACGCGATCTATTTTCCCTAAGGGACAAGTGCAGATCAGTGACAGGGGTTGCAGTGGCTGTGTGGCAGGCTGTAAGAATTTGTTACAGCCTGATCTAGGACAGCTGAGATGGATCTTTTCGACGGTGCAAAGCATCATGCCTGAGCTGCAATTAAGTAATCAAAACAACATAATTGCTTTGTTTGCGTCCTCAATGTTACTTCTTCACTCGGCAGACAGATGGGGGCTGGTGTTGCCCTCAGTACAGGCACGTACTCGGCGACAGCGGAATGATAAGAGATGTACCCAGCCGCACTCAATACCTAGTAATTATAGATCAGGCTCGGCCGAGAGACCCAATGCGGATACCAATGGTCTTCCTTTCCCCAATAACGACCCATGGATAACGGCATTTGCCAATCCATGTCCAGCAATGCCCACCTGAAGGGCACATCTCGGCATCACTGTGCCGACAGGCCAGAAGCACTGCTTTCAATTCGTGCCCCTTCAGCCTGATTCGAGAAAGATTCCGTCACCGCTGCCTACATCGATTTGTTTCCGAAGGTTTCCAATCTGTGATCCCAAGGCTGCTGATAAATTCTTACAAACAGGTGTGCTACTGGCTCAGTTCCCAAGGCGCAGTCCATCACAATCTGCGGCTGCTGGACACCGGGTGCCGGCCATAGATTTAGTCTGAAAGAAACAGCATTGGCCGACAAAATGTTTTGCAAGTCGAGGAAGACCACGACCAGGGTCCGCAAGGCTGTGAGGATTGTGCCCATCCGATAAGCCAACCGCAGTATCCGCGGCCGCAGATGCTCAACAGAAGTACCTCGCATTAGTCTTGTCCGGGTCTTTCGGATTTTTTATTACACATCGGCGGCCTTCTAGAGAGCCAGGTTCTGTCAACATTCATGTTTGCAGTCATTTGCCATTTTTTCTATCGCACATGTCCTTGGTCTCAAGTTTGTGTCGACCACCTTTCTGACTCCATGGTAGAAATGCCTTCCTTCCGTCACGCTGCAACTGCAGTCTTCTGGGCTACCATTCTCTCCCAGCTAGTTGCTGCAAGCTACTTTACCCAGCCTCCGAACGACGAGTTCACCCGCGGCAAAAATGATCAAGAGGTCGCCGATCTTGACACCTTTTACACAATCGGAGACAAAGTTCAGGTCACATGGCAGGCTTCCATGGTAACGTCAATGAACTTGAATCTTGTGTATTGGGGTGGCGACAGAGGCGGGTAGTTGGTCAAATCGTTTCAAAGTAGGTCTTTTATCGACGAGTTTTGGCCCTTGAGCTCTACGAGTTAACAGGTTCACTACAGGCGACCAACCAAACCTTGGGTTCTTCACCTGGTATGTCGGGGATACCGACAATGTTACTCCAGAACTTCTTGAGAAATACACGGGCTTCTCTTTCCAACTTGTGTCCCGCGCAACAAGCTCTGACCTCGACTCGGGCTTTGTGGGCAACACCCTGACGAGTCGAGGCTTTCTCATCAAGCCTAACACAACGAATGCCGAACCTTCGTCAACCTCAACATCGGCAATCGCCACTCCGACATCCACTGCGTCATGCGAGGTCTGTTCCGGGGGTTTAAGCGGCGGTCCGGTTGCTGGAATCGCCATCGGATCAGCTGTGGCAGGGGCCATTATAATGTTCGGCAGCGTATTCTTCTTCAGGCGTATGAGGAACGACAGCCCGCCGTCCCAGCAGCCATATCAACAAGCCTATCAAACTGTCGGCCACGAAAACAAAGGACACCAAGGCCATTCATATAGCCAGGGCGCACCAGCTTGGGGAGGTGAGGGTTACGGGCAGGGCGGTATAAGTGAGGCCGAGGCTGTTGGACGACCCCAGGAGCTTGCAGCGAAGTGAAGTCGCCATCAACTGACACGCCTAGCATGGGCATGAGAAGGGACGCAAATCTTTTAGAAGCGGAAGACAAGTGTGGAAAAGGAAACTGGGGGAGGTTTATGTCTGACGTTTGGTTTCCGGACAGGGCAATCAGTAGGGTCTTTCTCCATGGTGATTGAGTTGCTTGTAGTGCACCTCGTAATTGTGATGCAGGAATGCAGTCATGTTGGCTTGCCGAGCAGATTTGCATACCACCTCATCAATCAGAGGCCATCCGGGATGCGAAACCCAGCAAACCCGCGCAGTTTCACTTCGAGGTCGCAGATTTGGTCAAGCGTTCTACCAGATGGTCGCTGAGGCTTGCCGCCGACAAATGAGTGCTCGCTGGCTGCAAGTTTGCTTGCCTGCACTCTCAGCGCGGAAATAGCTCCGGTGGGAGTTCCAATTTGGAGCACATGCAGGTTTGCTGATAAACAGGGGAGGGTGGTTGCTGGGAGTTGTCTCTACCAACAATGTTTCAGTCATGTTATCAGCAGTGTCGCACCCTGCGCCCCCTTACCAACAGCCAAGACATGTAAGCTGACTCGAAAATCGGCTGCCTAACCAGCTTCTGCACACCCAAGCAATTAAGATGCCATTTGGCGACCCGTTCGGGGTTGGCTCCCGCCATCTTCCCAAGCCTACACGATCTAGTATTGCGGGCACGGACTGCTTACTGTTAACGGCGCCGCGTTTGTTGATCCTTGTTCATTAATTACCACCGGGACGGATCGGCCGCCTCAAAGCTCCATATCGCCGTCCAGGCTACTGCTAACTGCCATTCTGACGATGAGGCCGGTAGGATTTCAAGGGATTCTGGCCCCCAGTCGCTAGTCATGCAGCCAGCCACTCTAAGCCCCTGCGTCTGCAAGTTGCGACCCGCCGAGACATTGAGCCTGCTTCGCTGACCACGCCAACAACGCATGGGCTGCCGAGCCTTGCAGGAACCGACTTAAAGTCGTAGTGTTGACAGAAGTTCATCCCTTTGCACATCAAACAGCCACAGAAACTCCGCCGTGTGGAGTCTTCAAAAACACCACCACTCCCCCGGATTCTGATCCGAACCGGACTCCGGTGTTTTCAGATTCATTCGTCTCTTCTCGAGATTCAGTACGCCAATATGATCGGCCCAAGACTTCTTTTTCCCCTGATCTGGGCACTGTTCCTTAGCTGTGTAATAGCTTCAGGCCCAACGCCAGTTGACTTGGTGGTTCGCAATAGCCCGGGCAAGTCGGCATCGGATACGCTCAGAGCCATTCGGCGACATCTGGCCAACGCCAGAATTGAGGGCAGAAAGTCCAAATTCAGCAACAGTACGTCTTTAGACAAGAGTTTCAACAATGCTGTGCTTTTCAAGTTGTAAGTTGCCTCTCCGTTCAGCATCTCACCCCTGCAGAATGATCGAAATGCTGACTTTGGGCCAATTAAAGTGTGCATGAGGTTGAAGTCGGCAAAGTGAATGTCACAGCCACGGCCGGAATCAACATCGTGTGCACAAAGTGTTACGTCAAGGGAAGGGCCAATGCTCATCTCACCATCGACGGCACTTTCAATGCGACAAAGGCTGTGACGGACATTGGCGACGAGTTCGAGGAGACCTTTGACAACATCACCACCTACGCAAAGGAATACGTATCCGGGGTCATCGATAAGCTTTCTGATGGCTTTGACGCCGATGACTTCGACTTTCCTCCCCTCAACATCACCTTTGATGTCGACATTCCCGAGTTTCCGGAGTGTAACATGGAGTTCGGCTTCGACGACTTCGAGATGTACATTGAACTCGATACAACCCTGTCCGCCGGGTTGACGTACACTCTGAACCTCTACAGCTCGACAACTCCGCTTGGCTCGAAGATTGGGGATGACCTACTTCTTGGGATTGTCTTCACAGTTGACCTCATTTTGAGCGTCGAAAGTGAGATTCAAATGAGCAGTGGGTTTCACATCAAGATGGACGAAGGCGTGGCATTTGACATCACCCTTTTCTCAAAGAATGTTTCCAGTGTTGCATTGTAAGGCACTCTTCGTAAAAGAAGCTTTCACGGAACAAAAGAAGCTAATATTCATACTTAGCAATGGTGGCAAGTTCGAGTTCCTCCCGGTCGTGATCGAAAGCGCCGGGGCAGTTCTGAAGGCCATCCTCCGAGTTGGCATCAACGCTGGTATCGAGGTCTCTACGCCCGTTGACAGCAAAGAGTTAGAGTTTTTCAACAACACCGTTAAGATCCCTGGCGCCTCAGCCGGCATCGAGGTCGCCGTGTTCGCCAACATTGCCGAACTCAGCACCAACGTTACCGTGCTACCGGAAGCCGATGAGGACGGTTGCATTCTCCGTGCCGTCAACGCGTACCAGTTCGCCTTGGGGGCGGCAGCGGGTGCGTCTGTGGAGATTGGGGATCGCATCTGGGGTCCCACGCCTAATACTCAGATTCCAATCTTCTACACGACTCTCGCGGACGGTTGTGCCAGTCGGAGGGAACCGACGACGACAACCGTAGCTACTGTATCCGCCACGGCCTCCGAAGCGAAGAGAGATGAAGAATTGACTACTAAAACACTTTTTGAGACGCTTACATACACCGGCATCGAGTGCCTCACTACAGGGCTCGTCAACTGTCCTCCAGCGCTGCAGACGCTGAGGAAGTTCGTCGCGACGGAGACATTTGTGACGGCAGTAGCCTCAGGAGTAACGGCTGTGTTTCCCACAGCTACACAGGCTGCCGTTCAAAACGTCGAACCTTTCGGCTCCGGAGTCAATTCAATCTTTTCTACGAGCGGCGTACCCAAGGTCTTTACGCCAGTCGTGTCTTCTGTGGGCACCGAACCTACCAACTCCACCGACTCTCCCGGCGCACTCGACGGAGAGATTGGCGGAGTTAACAAGAAGGTTGTCATTGGTGTCAGTGTTGGTGCTAGTGTATTGGTCCTAGCCGTGATCACTGGAGCTCTCATGTAAGTTGCTCCTTCGGGCTCTGTTACTTTACTTGTCTTGCGGCCCAGTCCCAATTTTCCGCTGTGGAAAGAAACTTCTAACACGCGAATTGCAGATACTGGCGACGACGACAACAATATACGCCCGTGTCCAAGTCAGAAGGAGGAATTTCCTACGCTCAAGACACAAGCCCTATGGAATCTTACGACAAGATGAAAGAGCAGCCCCTGGTCAATGTTCATTTGAGGAAGTGAACGTCGCAGTCACTAAGTTGCTGTGTTTCTTATCGGCCATGCTCGGAACAGTATCCACGATGTTGGTGACTGCCTCAAAAGATATCGGGAGGGGGTTGGAAATGACTTTCGCGCAGTTTTATTCAATCAGCATTCGAATACCCATTTTCCCGTTCGTTGCTGCGCTTCCCAGTGCCATTTCCATTCCTGAAACAAAACAGCTGCATCACATATTTTGTTGTGCCGTCTTTTGAGACATGAGCTAGTAGTTTTGATACATAATCATTCACATCAAAATTTTGTGAGGCTAGATCTTCGATGTCGTCTTCACAGACTTGAAGAATTCCTCGACATCCTGAAGAAAGATTTCAGGCTGCTCAAGCGCAGCAAAGTGACCGCCCTAGAAAAGTCAGCTCCCTCCCGAAAACACACAGTTCACGGTTTTCATCATCGCTACTCACCTTCTCATGTGAACGATAGAACTTCAGATTGGGGTAGCTTTTCTCGGCCCATGCTTTCGGCATGAAGCTCACCTCCGCCGGGAAGAACGAGTATCCCAGCGGGACGTCCTTCGATGTGGGAATTGGCATCGTACCACCGGCGGTAATTGATTCAGCCAAAGATCGGTACGGGTAGATGCTCCGGGGGAACGTAGAGGTGAACCAATACAGGCTCACCAGATCCAGAATGGTCTCAAGCGGAAGCGGGTGTCGTGAGTCTGCCCACTCCAAATATTTCTCACCAATCCTGTGACGTCTGTGTTAATTTAAGGCGTGGAGGAGCTTCCATACTAAGACTCTTACCAGGCTAGCAAGGAGATTGGGCTTGCAGAAAGCACGAGGCCTATTGTCGCTGGCCTCAGCCCATGCTCCAGAGCATATGACATCCCGTGAGAACGGAACTGCAGCATGTGCTGAGTGTGTTGCAACTCTTGAGGGGAAAGCGAGTCGGTATCGCTGGTATCGTCGTCGGGGCTTGGATAGAGCATGTTGACTATGAGTTGTCAATACTTTTCTTGGTGTGTTCTTGCCTTTCCTCAACTCACGGTGGATTGCCTTGCACTCTTTGAAGTTGGCAGACATCATTCTAGCCAGGAAGCTTCCAACATCGCCGCCTTGCGCTGCGTAACCACTTCCAAAGCCAAGGTCGACCATCAATTGGTGCATCACTGCAGCAACATGCTCCACGGAAGTCTCCGCATCCAAGGGAATGGACGCTGAAGAGAGGCCGTAACCGGGGAGTGAAGGTACAATGACGTGGTATGGCAAATTGTCGGGCGTATACTTCTTCAAGAGCAAGTCGAGCATGGGCAGAAATTCAAGGAAAGAGCCTGGCCAACCGTGCATGAAAATGATTGGCAGCGCATCTTTTTTCGATGAGAACAGAGCGGCAAAATGAACGTCAACTGCTCCAAGGTCTTTGTTGTCGACCCGAACCTTGAAGTTTGGGAATGCGTTGATGCGGCCCTCTTGCTTGCGCCAGTCGTATTTCAGCCAGGCATCTTTGGCATCCGAGAGCCATTTCCGGGTGACACCAAATCGACGATCCTCTTGCTTGTTGTAGAAAGTCTCCGGTCCGATTTTGGACAGCTTCAGAAGCTGATTGAACTCCTCGAGATCCTGGTCAGGGACTTGCAAAATGAACTTTTCAGGGGTTTTGAGGGCACCCGCCGGGATTGTTCCAAATGATTGAGCCATGATGGTTGCGAGGATATGCTTTGTATGTCAAGGAAGAAGGTTCAAGGCCGACAGTTCTTGATCGTCGATAATCTTGGAGAGATTCGGAGATTCTAGACGATGGGCATCTTAAGTACTTTGCTGTCCGGGGATGGCACATGAAGACAATACATCATCCTCGAGGTCCCCGCACCAAGGCAGCAGGGATGAATCAAACTTTCTTTGGCCGAGTCCTCAGCCATGGTTGTGCCCCAGATGCCCCATCTGCCGCTAATTATTCGACTCCATCCCGTAGTCCCCGCGGATTGAAGTGGGGGCGCCTCGGCAATGCGGGATGGACGGAATTGCGCAAACTCCGGAATTGTCAGGATGTTGACCTCAGACTTGCATAATAACGATTCGCTTGGGCCTTGGGGGGCCACTTGCTTCCGTCTGATTAGTACGCGGCTGAACAGCGTTGCAAGCTGGTGGATCGCGTCGGGTGATGAGAGGAACCCGTCTCAATGCCAGTGACGTCGTTGAATTTGTGCCGTTTGATACCTCTACTGTTTGTGGTGATGCTAATCGCTCATCATTGATCGGCATCAGTTTGGTACGATACTGTTCATCTCTAGGGGCTCCCCAATGTTTGTTAAAGGCATTGGGTTTTCTACGGCGCGGTATTTGACTTTCCGCGTCTGACAAAAAGCGAAATCTGAAACTATAGCAATAGGTCGATCGAGAGAAATCATCTTGTAGTCGCACAAGAAGCTCGGAAATGATAATCGCGTTTTCACTTACCTGAAGAATTCGTATGTGTTGGGCGCAAAGGGCGTCAGCTAAGGAACCAGGCACTGCTTGGTGAACTGGAGCAATTCCCTTGTCTGTGAGTAATGTCCTGCAGCCAGTAAGTTCCACCTTGGCGGTTCTCCAAGCCAAACGGGAAGTCCGACCGCCGCTACTCGATCTTGTCGGTGACTGGGCTGTCAGATTCGCTGGTAGTGCCATTGCCCGGCTTTTTGAGTACCTGCCGTTTCTCTTTGGAGGTGACCGGCTGGTCGAGTGTCCCTGTTGCAAGGCGTAATAATTGAATCCAACTTGAAAGCCTCTAATTAGGTACTCTCGCATCTCAGCCGCCCCGAGCCTCGCCCGCTCGCTCCGCGGCCAAGCTCCTCAGCTCGCTCGGGGCATCCTTTTGACCGCGCGACGCATTTGCTGCTGGGCATGGGCCGGTCTCGAATACTACCGCAGCCGATGGTCTTCCGTCACTCCATCCCACCTCGAACGCCCCTTCGTCTGGGGCGCTGGTCGTGAGAAGCCATGGCGCCAGAATCCCCCTGGGAAGCCGTACAAGCTGCAACCCATCGGCTCACCTTGCTGGATGGAGGAACAACGCATGATGCGCGGATTCTGGAGATTGGAGCTGCTGATCGAACTGAAGCTTGCAAATTCTGAAGGCCGCTTGTACTGGACCTCGGAAGACGGCCAACGAGAGACATCTTCGGATGTTCTCTTTGAAGGCTGGACCTGGCAGAAAGAGGAGTTCCTCACCGTCGTGGACTTCGTTGACTATGTCCAGGGCATCTCTGCTAACAATCAAAGCCTCGAGGGTCTCCCAGCCCCTCCGTCAGACTACGAGTCCGCAAAGAAGTGGCAAGATTCAGCTCTTCCAGGACTGGTAGACCCCAGGTGGTCACGAGAGGAGATATCAAAGGCACAACCACCGTGCTGGACGTTCTACGTGGTCAGACTTTTGAAAAATCCCTATTCACCCGTCCGTGGAGTTCCGTTCTGGCCGTATCGTCAGCTAGGACTAGCTATTTGGGAAGAGGACAAGCTAGATGCCCTAGAACTATCGTATAAGCCGTATGCTTCTAGAGGAGATGAGCGGGGGTTATCATTGGGAGACCAAGTCTTCACATGGAAAAGTCTCTTGAGCCAAGAGCTCATAGCTGAATTCCAGAGGAACATGGAAGAGGACTTCCAACGAAGTGGTTTTTCACTCAACCGCGGTAATCCGGATATGTGAGAGTCCTGGGTTTGAATTTTAGATGGTCTGAGAAGGACCTGCAGCGGATATCGGGATAACCATGTGGGGGGCATCTTAACTCAGCGAGTGAACCCCCCATGTCTCGAGGCACTTTTGATCGTAATCCACCGAAGGAAAGTCCATGATAGCGATGCAGAATCAAGTCTCATTTCGCTCTTAGTGATGTAACGTCCCGGGGTCATGCAAAAGATCATGTGTGATAAGCAGAGGATGTCCCACACTTCTTGAGTAGGCAACGGGGCGAAGTAAGCTGCCTGTGACACCCTCCAGTCCATAGCAGTAGTAGGCAGTTCTTGACCTCAGGCAAATTTGGTTAGTGTTGTCAGATAATACAGCAGCCTTTCGTTTGTCGAGTGAGGGCATCTTCAATCGATTCTCTCCGTGGGGCGTCTGGATCCGAATAACTCTCCTCACCCCCTCTCTCTCTTTTCTTCCTTTCCAGCCCGCTCTGGCCCAGTATACGATACGGCCAACGCTTCCCAATCGGCCAACCTGGCCGCTCGACCAATCTCTATAGTGATTTTGCTTTGCTTTTCTATGGCTTTTCTTCCAAGCAAAATCGGTTAGCTGCGAATTTGGCAATATCGTACATCCGTCAAGATACTCTCGACAAGAGCAGACTCTCCCTATCAGAACCACGCCAAAAATACCGTAGTATGAATTCCCGATATCACTTGACGGCTGATGACATTACACAAACTCCATTGCAGGGTCCGAAATGCCTTGGAGAGATGGAGCTGGTGACTGGAAAGGTGGCAATCCCCTGCACGGTGACATTTTAGACAAGTCGTTCCCTGATGTCAACATCAAATAGAAGTAGAATGGATACTCCGAATACTCATATGCGAGAAGCTTCGTCAAAGCCAGCAATGGGAACAGCCAGGTATATAAGATCGAGTGGGAAAAGAAACGGGATATGACTGCAAAAACCTTTTCCTGTCTCATTTTGTCTTCCGTCGTTGCCGGGCTCGATATATGATCTTGGCACGGCGCAATGTCTCTTCGTCGGAGGCTTTTTTCTGCAACTGATTGAGGTACATGCATATAAGACTGAAGCCAAGGGGCAGGCCGGTATGTTGAATCTATCGCACACCGATATATGTACCCGAAAGGAGGATTAATGTCGCCGTCTTGGCTGGGCAGTAACCATTCACGTTCATTTAACACTGACATGGGATCGTGAAATTGGCTCGACCTTTCACAGACTGTTTGATTATGTTTGATTGTCAGAGGGGTCAAAATCTGCATCTTGTAGAAGTCCCCAATGGTTTTTCTGGGCCCAGAAATTTACATTGAGCCATTCCCACATGTATAAATTTAGGATGCGTTCCCGGAAGAAATCTCGATCCCTTTTGCAAGCCCTTCATCTCATTAGTTCCACGTCAAGCGTTCACTTTGCCCTGCCTCTAAAGAGATCCGCAGCTATGAGATTCAACTTCGTCCTCGTCGCCTGGGCTGCGCTTTCGGCGCCTTTCATGGACGTCACCGCCGCGGCTGTGCCTGAGCCAGACATGTCTCTCAATCTTTCAAGCCGCCAGACGATGGAGCTCCAGGGCTCAGGTTTTGCTGCAACCTGTAACTCCTTCAGCCTGAACAGTTGGTATCCCACGCTGCTGTACGCCAACTGCCGCACCATCAGCGGCTCGTGGAAAACTAGTCACGTCGACCTGAACCTGTGTCTCGTCAACTCATGCGGTCGTCTTGTTACCGCTTTGAGGTAAGACTGTTCTTGATCCCGTCTGGAAGCTCATTCCATGGGGGCATTTGGCTAATGTAGCATGTCTGATACGCAGGGGACGATATGGTGACTCGTGTGACAAGCCGTACTGCGCTCTGAGCGGAACATGGTTTCAATGCAACTGCAGAGACTGCAGTGGAAACATGCAATTCACAGGAATCAACTTGAGTAAGTTATCTTTGACCTTGTCTCCGTATGAAATAAAATTAGGGTCGCACGCTGACCGAGTCGTAGATGATGTAATTGGAAACGACAACGGTGACATCGAATGCTTCGGCCTCAAGCAACTCGGATAGAGCAGACATAGATGGCTAGGCGGACGGGCCAGCAGCATCCAATGTCAATTTCCTCGCTGCCTCGAGCCATCTGATGGATGATCATGAGGAGTGCGTGTTTAAGGAAAGGTCGAAAGGTGGAGATGACATCATGTAGACGATGTCACCTTGTAATTAATTTGTCTCTAATTAATTTGGCATGCATTTTGCACTTTGTCTGCTCTTTTTCCGTTCGATTTTGCCTCTCAATACATGTACGATTGAACTGCATGAATGTTTCCCTCTCGTCGTCTGACCGATCAGACGTGATTGGAAGAAATGATCCGCACTCATCGACTTGAAGTAGCTGATAATCCTCCGGCGAATTTAACCCAATGAGCGAATCAGCACGAAGTCGCCGAATCGAAGAGCCGATTCCGGGCTGACCGGCTTGGTGGCAATCCATCCTCCAGGAACAGTTGGCTTGTCATGCGTCGTCTATCTATCGGGCTACTGGAAGGTGCCTTATGGAGGTGCGGCAAGGACCGGGCGCCACAACCGCAGCTTGGCCAGGGTCTTGTCCTGGAGTCTGTGCCGCTGCTCTATGTTAACGGGACCTCTGCCTAGCAGGGATTCCGAGTGTGGGCTATTGTCTTTACTTGTGTAGTACATGTCTTAACTGTACTTCTACGATCAGGTCTTGCTGCTGCATGCGCAAATGTAGAGTGGATAACTGCAAGTGGCCTCCACAACAAAAGGTGTTGGTTGTGAAGCGTACATGTACAGTCGTTGCTGCTGAATGCCAATTTCTTATTTTGACATCCTGAAAGAGATAAAGGTATATGATGATCGGTCTGGAGAGCTGACATGGATGTCACGTCGCTCTCCACTGGCACTTGAAGGAAGCTGTTCGTCTGCCGGGCACTTCGGTCCGCTACAACAGTCTTGATTCCTCATGGAGTCCATTGTGGATGACCACCAAAATTTTGTATGTGCCTCCAGTAAGCACTTGCTCATGCGGTTCATCCAGCCTGCAGGGGAGGTAAGACCAGGATCGCAAGATGTGCCTGACTCTAGTAAGTGACGGCTCAATGATCCATGTTCACCGACGTCCACATCAACCCTAAAGTCCCTCAAATCGACCGGTTCATGTCCGTTACCCACCGAAACAGGCCTGGCAGTCTTACAACATCGTACTCATCCTGCCTAGTCACTACTCAAGTTACCTGGCCACTGGACGGCGCCGCAATTGAGCATCGGGTGATCGGGCTTGGCAACAGGATTATCGCCCCCGGATCTGGACCAGATTCGGTCTTTTCCCGCGTCTCACAGCTAGGACTTGAGCCCTAGTGAAGGGTCTGGACTTGCAGGCGAAGTTCCGCCCCATTTCTCTCATCATACTCGCGCAGTGCAGTTTACATGGGCATTTCAGGCTGCCGTTGCTACTGAGCAAAATGGCATGTTGGTCATGCTAGGCAGTGAAGAATCTGGTGTCTTAGCCCATTTCCAACTTAGCGAATGCAAGGAAAACGGCTTTGATATCACACTGTGGTTATGCTGTCGGAGCTGGGATGTGGGAAGCATCTTTATCGGCAATTCTTTGTCCGTCTCTATTGACATGCCATGATTGACCTCATCATGACGGATTCCTTCGACTAGTCTCGCGGGCTGATCTCGGAGCAGCGTGGACACTGCTCGCATCCACAGATGAAAACATCTACGCGGCAAAAAGATGCCGATTATCCTAGGTGCTCCTCATCCTCCTCCGGCTCATTCGTCGAAGATACCGAGCCATCCCTGCGTTGTCTACCGGGAACTTCTCGCTGGACAGTAACGCCTTGTCGATGGGCAATGTCTCGACATCATCTGTCGTATCAAGGGCTACGTCCGAGTGGGAACACACCCGGATAGTATAGCCTCTTTCTCATGTCTTGTGACACGATTGCTGGCGTCTCTGAAGGAACCGGGTTCACTCCTTCTACTATCGGGCTATATAAGTAACCATCGTTCTTGCCCGACTATACACATCCATCTCTCCAGCATCCAATACATTCAGCCTTCCAGGATCATCATGCAACTCACTAGTGTTCTTTCTCTGGTCGCCTTCATGGCTGTCCAGGCCAGCGCCACCCCCGTGGCCGAGACACGTAGTCTCACGGAACGCCAGACTGCCAGTGGCTGCACCTACTTGCATGCATCCCATTTCCCGTCCCTAGGGCAGAGCCATCGACTAATATAATACGTCCAGCGCTGCGCCGCGATGCTGCGTGCCCACGGTTTGCCAGTGTTCCAACGGTATGAAGCCAGCTTTCCAACTAGAGCTTCATGAGCGAGACAGAATGCTAAACAATGTACAGGGGCCGTCTACCAAATTAACCAAGACAACCTCAACAACGGCCGCCACGGTTGCGACCCCCCTTGGGGCTATATTGCCGGAAGCAGCCCGCAGTTCCCGGGCTACTGCTGCCGCATGGCCGAGGGCCAGGTTTTGGAGGGTATCACGGGAGAGGAGGCTCTGGAATACGTCAGCCCTGACCGCTTCGACCTCGCGCAGTAGAGTGGAACAATTCTGCAGTGGAACGCCACAGAAGCGGCTGGGTTTGAATGTAGCTGGGTCGTGAAGCCTGTACATATGGTGTTCACTGTTTTGCATCCGCTCGATCGACAACTACGTACTAATGCAAAATGAAGTACATCTGAATGATATCTGCTGTGTTGTGAGAAATGACACTGTGAAGGCCTTTTATCTTGATCATTGTTGGGGTAAGGGGGCATAGTTGGCACAGTCTAGCTTCATCAGCCGTTTCTCAGTTTGGATTCCTCTTTGACCATGGAACCATTTGACCTGATGGGCAATACCAGTCCACTCTTCTTCACTGATGTCAGATAGTTATTGATTATTTTGAAAAGGGATTGTGCTAATAACGAAGGTCGTCACATAACCTCACTGGCTGGCAGTGGAAATAAGTCGGTTCTTTTCTTCCCCGTCTCCCATTTTGATCTATGAGTAACCATTTGCCAACATCGAGGGATCGGAATGGCAAAGATAGTGGCCGCAGTACAAAATCAAAGTTCTAAACAATAGCTTTAATTCAAAGTTTTAACGTCAAAACCTCTTTGAGCGTTAGGTTCTTTGCTACTATCCAACAAGTACCCATTCAGATCAGATTCAACTGGTCGTCTAAGTAAAGCTGGGCTGGCTTTTTTGTATGCGATTTCTTATTTTACTACCTCTCAGAATTCTGGGATCCAGACCTTTGTTTTCCGGTCCTTTGCCCACTAGATTGTAGTTCCCCAAACTGTTATTGACTTAGACGCCACTCACTAGATTCGTTCATTTTCTGTATTCAATCTTACCGCTACAAATTCATGGTCCCAATCTCTAGTCTTGAATGAAGAAGATTCAGCCTTAAGACTACCATTGGAGTGTCAATGTTGTCGTACATCGGCTCGTCTGCCAAAAGGACTCGTCTTGAGGACCTCCTCCAGAAGCGCGGCGACGGGAGGGGCTTCTACGACTCCTGCAGGCAGTTGGCCTGCAGACCCTCCAAAGGTCAAGGACCCGGTCTGGGTGAAGTCTTTTACTGTCTCATGACTATTCAGGACGAATAAGAAGTATCTAAGCTCGAGGCCGGGCTGGCTGCCAATGCCAATGCCTCCAAGGGCTACGGCAGAATGAGGGCTCCAGGAACCATCGGGAAGGCGGGCAACGACAACGCCGCTACCAAACCTGCCAGATCAAAATAGACCAGCTTTCAAAAATTTTATGACGGCCAGTCCCTGGGAGATTGTTGGTTTCCAAGGCACACCAATATTCAAGATGTCATTGTGTGCTGAAAGGGAGAGTCACATTGTTATAACGCATTTGATTCACTTTGTGGTCGCCTCACCTTCCTGGAAGGAGAGATATCAGAATTCTTGGAAATCACATCGCCATGATAAATTTGGAAGAGACATGTAGTGGGCGACTACAAACACGACGAATGAAGCAGCCTCTTCGGGTTTTATCAACATGGAGTCTTCTCAAACAAAAACAATCATCATTAACAGTATTGAAAGCCACGTTACTCAAATATCCGGTCACTACCCGGAGCATACATCATCAAGGGGTTTCACAAACCACATCCCTCATCCATGGAGCTGTAGACGTGAATATCACTTAGCCGAATGCAAAAGTGTGCCAAAATCTTACCATCTTTCGTCGATGCCAGACGGTTTGGCTCAGATAGAGTCATTCTCTCTAAGATTCTGCCCCCCCCCCCCCTCTTCCCACCATTTTAATGCCGTCTGACGTCCTGTTCCCTTATTTTCCTATCCTCCCCCTTTCCCCTCCTCTCATCTTTCCAATTTCAAGTACGCTAATGATACCCTGCTCTTGCTAGGACATAAGCTCAGTGAGTTGATGCTATCTTTAGGGTAACGTTTACGGGACACCACATCGCATTGGCTGCTCAAGTCTGGTACTGCAAAGCAACTCCATATCTGACAGGTGAGCCCACTTCGTCCGGTCAGTCTTGGCCTACCTGTGGGTATCCACCTGAGGACTCCAGTTCAAAAGAACTTCGGTGTATCTGGGGTTGACTATTGCTGACGAAGATGCTGCCTGGGAAGCTTGGCGAGACTGGGTCAGCACGGCTGTTACATTCTCGCTGAAAGAGGCAGGAGTCAATGGACCCTACGACCCTGAGCGGTTAAGGTCTCCGAATCTCGTGGCCCTACGAGGCACATTGGCTGCAGGCCGCCCCGGATGGACCTGCATGTGCAGGCTGCCATCAGCCGTTACAATGTGATCCTTCACCGTAAGTCCCAACAGCGTCTGTCCTAAATTTTGGGTTCACCAAACTGCCACTGGAGTCGGAGCAGGTGTGTTAGAGCAGGTAGGCCAGAGTAGTGAGGTCAGAGTTGGTCGCATACACGCGTGAACATCTCATTAATTGCAAATCTTGAATCGGAACTATACAAATTGCTAATAAATCGCTGAGCTTATCGAGCTAATAGGCAATGGCTGACCGAGCCGTGGTGCTTATTTTGACTATGGAGCCGCACCTGCAAGTAATTCTTGGCCATCATGAGATCCAAGCTGAACGAGTGGCCGGGAAGACTTGAGGCTGTGTCGTAAGATCAATATTATAGAAAGCTCAACTGAAGGATTTCAGGTGTCGCTGACCTGCAGGGTCTAGGTCCGAGCTGTTGAAGGCATGAGGCGAGCCCTTGAGACTATCATCTTGCTCTCATGTTGGGTTAGCATTCCTCAGCTATCACCAAAGTTCCTTCATTGGACGGGGCGATGACAGAGGTAGCTTTTAGAGGCCCACGAATCAGGTGAACAGGTCAGGGAAAATGCCCCATCAACTAGCGAGAACTTAGAATTGACGCATACTTGGCAATGAGAATTTACTGCTTACTGAAGTTCTTCCCCTGTCTAGGGACTCAGCCTAAACAGCTGTAAGATTGGCTGACAATTGCCTCGTCGTTGATGGCTTATGCCTAAACGTGCGTCAAACCAAACCGGCTTGGGATTTCGAACGTACTTACCTGCAAACTGCAAGACTTAATAATCAGGTATCGTCTTCGATGAGTGTATCGACAGACGAGTATAAAGTTGAGCTATTTCCCACTGTATTAAAGCCTTCTCTCAGCAGGACAGCTCAACCAAGTCTCAGATCAAACAATCTGCCCCTTGACATCCTCCTTGTCTTGTAATCACCCGATCTCGAGTCGTTCTTCACATCACATCATGGTTCGCTTCACAGTTTCAGCGGCAGCGGCCGTCCTCGCCTTCTGCTCCCAGATCAACGCCACTCCTTTGAACGTTCGACAGGAGGAGGAAGTCCACCCCATCGGCTTCGACGCGAGCTTCGCCCAACGCATCCCCGCCGGCGCCCCCGTCCCCAAAGTCCAAATTCTCAACGTCGAGGATCTTGTCCACAACTCCACAGAGTCCCCGGGTTTCACGCCGTCCCCGTCCGAGGGCGAGGCCGGCGAGCTAGACAAGCGCTTCATTATCGGCGTCGACAACCGCCACCTCTGGAACGATCCCAACTACCCCTTTATCGCCGTCGGTCGGCTGCAGTTCGCCAACGGCGTCTTTTGCTCCGGCGCAATGATCGGGCCCCGCCTCGTCCTCACGGCCAGGCACTGCCACGTCGACGGCGTGCCCGGCGTCTTTGCCCCGGGCTATGACAACGGTAACCGCTACGGCGAGGCGCAGCTCACGAACGTCCTGTACACTACCGGCCCAGAACCCGCCTCTCCCTGTGATACCAAGGGAGACTGGGCCATCTATGCCCTCGACCAGCGCCTCGGCGAGCGGGTTGGATACTTTGGTGCTAAGCTACCCGACCACGGTATGCTCGACCAGCCTAAGTTCTTCCACATCGGCTACCCCGGCGACAAGGACGGCGGCCGCCGCCCGTACCGCCAGACCGATATCACCATTCACTCAAAGCCTCGAACATTTGACTGTGACTCAACCGGCCCCATCTGGACCGATACTGATGTTATGGGCGGTCAGTCCGGTGGTCCCCTCTGGGAGCTTGATGGTAACGGTAACCGCTGGATCTGGGGCGCCCTGTCCGTCGGTGTACAGAGCTCTACTGAGACTTACTCGGGCTTTGCTTCCGGCAACAACATGGTCGACGGTATCATTTACATGCGCAACCAGTTCCCTTAGGTGGACTACTATTGGATGATTACGGATTGTCGAGGGTAACTGATGAAGTGTTGCGACTATTGTCTTTTCACCAAGGTACTCTGCAGTTTCAGCCCTTCTTGTATTACTGTGGCCTCAGATACCTGTTTGCATATATTCTCCATTGAACAATATGAAGTTGACATTTCCCGGTAATCAGCGCACCCTTGCCTGTCGTGGCAGGTCTATGTATATTTGCCGCAATCCGTCGAATGCCGCCCTGCGGCACGACCGGGACAGATCTTGTTTCTTTTACTGTGTTCAGTACCTTGACCACTGGTTCACGTGTAGATTGAAATACAGCAGGCGGCCTCAAAGCTACTAACGACCTGTGTTTGGAGTAGTTACGTACTATATCCCACATGAAACTCTAAATTTCTCATTATTTTAGAAGCAGTAGCGTTGTGGTGAGCTCTGAGCCCCTGGGTGAGGCGATTACACCTGAACAACGTATTCATTGGCCACTGGGAGTCAGAGCTTCTCGAACAGGGATGAGGTGGAACTTGACCATGTTAGCTCCAATGTGTCAGCATAATGAAGTTGATAACGGTAATGTGTATGGAAAGGGAGTCCTAGCAACCAGACTGTGTTACCTATTTACCCGGAATTATTGTAAATTCTGGCATCGATCTTAGTCTGCTCGTTCGATTCAGCGTGGCAACTTTCACTGTCATTTCTTCACTTCAGAGTTTACAGACCATGAATTACTCAAGCCTTCCTGACTGGCTATGAAACGAAATTTCACTACTATTACCCTGACTACAAGCGCATTTACTCGTGGATTTGTCTCACGCACGACTGCGGTGGCGAAAAATCCATGTCTTGTGTAGAGTAGCGTACCTCGGTTTCATTGGGCAGGCCTTCTTGTAAGCTCGTCACAAGGCGCCGATCCTTCAACCGACAAGCCTATGCGGCAGAAATGAAAGTAAAGCCGACCAATGACGGGAACACCGAAGTAAGCCATTCATGGATCATGAAATGCGCGACATGGAGCGATGCAGCGACTTACGTAGGCCGAGAGCTACATTTCGTGAAACGGCGGTCAGAATACCAGAGGAACCCGCATCGGCTTTGGTTTATATTTATTTGCCATTCCTAGCGCTAGCATGGGATTGGAATCTCTGAAGCTTTCATTTTCCATTTCTGATCACCATCCATGCCATCGCATCACATTGCCTAGACACAAAATGGTCCTCAGAAGTTTCAGACTTTTCGACAACTTGGAGGATGCGATGAAGGGGACGTACGAGTTCCCAGGCTACATCATCCCCGCAAAGTGGCTTCAGTGGGAGAACGCCTATCTCACTCGAATCTCGACCATTCTCAATTACCCTCGCACACCTGCCCGACTTGTCAAGAACGGCTGTGCAACTTCATCAGGAGACTTCAACTGCAGGAAGGCATGCAATGACCCTAATACGATGTTCGGAAATCCTGAAACACTTTGGAACTGTATGACTCTTGCGACAGTCTCCGTGGTAACAAGGGAGGCCGGACCGGATGAGATTGACAACTCCACGAAGACATACAAGGACGCGAATAACATACTCAAATTCGGTGATCTCGGAACTTTCGACTCTCCATTCACGCACTATCGGGATTGTGTTCTGGCATCTTGCTCCGATGTGAGATTTGGTAACTGTACTGATGAAGTGGCCAACTTTCTGGAGGTCCCAATCAACAACAGTCGAATTTCGACATTGGGAGAGATCACGAACAACCAATATTGTAAAGCTGCAGATCCTGGAATCGACTTCGATATCGCAGGTCCTGGGGTGTGTGTTTTGCTTTCTTTCGAATCTGAAGTAAGGTCAGCAGACCGCAAGCTCACGTTGGTCTATTTAGATTATGATTGCCTACTTTTTCCAGTTTGGTCTGGTCTTCTTTTTTGCCCTGTCACTCAAGCTCACCACAACGTGGGTCAAGAAAATACGTCACCTGGCGTCTCTTTCTCTGAGGACGAAGAAGTACTCAAGATTAGAATTGGGCACCCAAGAAGAACGAATATCAGATTTACAGGGAGCCTTTTCAAAGACAAGTTTTGCTCGAGCAATTTCCTCCTCGATCATTGACCTGCAGGAAACTCAAGCCGCGTTTCTTGCCACCATCGGCGGGGCGACGATTGCGACGTTCCTGGGCAAAGAGGGAACGGGCCTGGCAAATATTCCGTCACTGTTGTCCTGGGTCACCAACGACACCATTTTGAGAGGAATGGTAGCAGCCGGATCATACCCTCTGCTACTCATTCAGCTGGCGCTCCATCGGGCAGGAAATCGATGGTGGTATACCTTGCTCTTCGTTCTCGTCAACATGGTCATGGTCGTTATTATCTCGCACCCAAAGCCAATCGACCCAACACGTCTGGTGAATCACTTTAATAAGACAGCAAGCCTGGACAGCTGCGGCGGAAACCCCGGGCCTAGGACATTTTGCTGGAGACTTGGAATCGGTTCAGGCAGGTCCACTGAGAATTCTGTGCTGCAGCCTCGCAGCATCTTTTACATCAACTCCCAGTACCCACAGCCCATCTACGTCGTATCAGCGTTTCTTATCCTCGACTGGGTATTCGACACTCTGCGCCATCGTTTTGAATACATCATGACAAAGGGTAATCTGTCTCACACCCGCTGGGATTTCCACTTTGTCGAGACTCTTCGGAAGGCCTCTCTCCAGAAGGCCTTCATAGTGGGCTTTCACTTCTTTTGGGCTATTCTGGAGGCATTCGTCTTCGGGATGTGCATTCTCGCTCTCTTCGAGACCAAGTTATTGCTGGACCTACTAGGAGAACAGCAGGAAGGGGGCGAAAGTGATGCCAACATCTCCAACTGGGGCTTTGGTCAATTGATAGCCGTCGCAGTCTGGTTCCCAGTCATACTCAAGTTTGCCTGTATCTTCATGAGTAAGTTGAACTGTCACCCCGGCATTTGACCCAGCTTCGGGCATGACAAGCTCCATGACAAACGACTGACACAACACACAGTGGGTGAGCATCATCAATACTCGGGGTCCAAGAAGAAAAAGGAAGCCAATGCAGACATGGAGTTAGAGCCTTCCAGTTCTATCTGCCGGACTGGAAGATATGCTACATTCTAAATGCGAAATTTTATGTTTTTTGCTTCAACTACCAGATTTGTCTTGATTCATCTAACGTATTCTTCCGCGGAGCATCACTCGGGGACGGCCCCGTCCATTTGACAAGTTCAAGCGCGTCAAAGTGATCGGCAGCCAAGCGCGTGATTACTTTACCCCGGCCCACTCCTAGCCCCTGCTCTCAACTGACACACCCCTTAAATCTCGGGTGCAGCTTATTTTCGTGGATATGTCACGGGTCTATCACGAATTCCGAGCGTCGAGATGGCTACGAAATGCCGTTCTTACCCTTAGAAGCAAAGCTAACTCCCCGGGAACCAAGTCGGGGGAATTGTCGGGCGGGGCAGACTAGCAAGACCGAAGTACGTAGGCCCGTCATGTTCCAATCTCCCGGAGACAAGACCAGTTTTTGAATAGGGAGTCGCCTTGGATAGAATGGCTGAGTGTCTTCTCCGCCCATCTTGGATTACGGTGATCTGGCAATCGCAAATTGTCGAGTTCTTCTAGGTCTTTGACCACTCCTGCGGCCGTTGAACCTCAAGTCACCCCTGTTCTCCGTCAAGATGAGATTTGACACTTGCTGGGGCCTTTTCGTTTCTCTGGCCTCGCTGGCGAGCGCCTGCCCAACAAGGGGTGTCCCTACCCCTCTGGCCTTCGCCCATCCCGGACTCCTTCACACCGCCAAGAACTTTGATCGCATCACCGGTTTCCTCGACGCAAACCGCGAGCCATGGAAGACCGGCTTCGACAAGCTCGCCGCGCGCGCCAACGCGAACCATACTCCCCGTGCCGTGGAAATTGTCTGCCGCGGGGGGGCCGGCCGCGAGTGTGAATCGGAGAACCACGCCCTCCTATTCCGTGATGCGGCCGTGGCCTAAACCAACGCCGTCCACTGGAGACTTACGGGCGACGAGGCCCACGCGGAGGCTGCGGCGCGTATTCTCGACGCGTGGAGTAGCACACTGAAGCAGATCTGGGGCTCTTCGGACAAGTTCCTCGCGAGCGGCATCTACGGCTACCAGCTCGCCAACGCGGGCGAAATCCTCCGAGGCTGGAGCGGATGGGACGGCCTTCCTGCTTTGGTGAAGATGTTGAACGAAGTCTTTTACCCGATGAACCACATGTTTCTGGTTGAGCACAACGGCGCAGCAATCGACCACTACTTGGCAAACTGGGACCTGGCCAACATGTGCACCATGCAGGCGATCGGCATCCTGTCGGATAACGTCACCATGTACAACGAGGCTGTGGATTACTTCAAGAAGGGGGCAGGTAACGGCGCCATCAAGAATGCCGTCTGGAAGCTGCATGATGAGCTGGGCTCGGGCAAGAAGCTCGGCCAGGGCCAGGAAGCCGGGCGTGATCAGGGTCATTCTCTCCTCGACTTTGCGTTCCTTGGTGTCTTTGCCCAGCAATCCTTCAACCAAGGGGATGATCTGTTTGCGTACCTCGACAACAGAATACTAGCGGGGTGAGCAGCTTTCTTTCCCAAATGTTGATTCAGACTAACCAACAACTTGTAGTGCCGAATATGTAGCCAAGTACAACCTCGGGCATGATGTCCCCTTCGAATCGTTCACGAACAGCCACGGCACTGCGGACGTCATCAGTGAAGCCGGCCGCGGACAGCTACGGCCTATCTGGGAGCTTCTCTACAACCACTACGGTGTCCTCAAAGGCCTTAATGCTTCTTGGGCGCAGCAGATGCGGGACCACGTCAACGAGGAGGCGGGAGGTGCTGAGGGCGGCGGTGGCGACTACGGCCCGAACAGTGGTGGCTATGATCAGCTGGGCTTCGGAACACTCCTTTACAGACTTGAGTAGGGCCCAGCAGGCAACGGAGTGCGAGTATCAGGTGGACCAACGGCCGTTTCTTATCGTCACTCATTCATACTTGTTTTCTTTCTACTTTTCATATCCTCTTCGTACTTATTCAAGCAACAATTTCGTCAAACGAGGTAGACCAGCTCTTGTTGTGCGTCAACCAAACAAGCATGGCAGAGTGACTCACAGCGGCAAAACAGTCTCATAGACATCAATATGGCTCTCGTCTGCCGTCAGATTGCTCCCACTTGCCTGCGTAAACGACGGTCCTTCTCGAAGATAGGACGCAGATCAACTACTCAAGAAACAACTGTTTGTCATCACGGTTTCTAATTATTTCCCCCCCGTCCTTCAAGTCTTTCAGTGCCCCCAGATCAAGCCGCCCCAACTCGGATGGTCATTCCCGGTCAGCCGACCCTCGGGTCCAACAGTCTTCTTTGCCTTGGTTGTCCACGGCGCATCAAGCTTCCGCTTGACAACGTACTCGTAATACACAATGTCCCACATTGGGTTAGATGCAGTAACACCCCGCTTATCCTGAGAAATAGTAGCCCAAGGACCATTGACAAGGACTGCCTCGCACCGGAACCATTTCGGATCATAGGCGACCGTCCCATTCAAGTTGAACTTCGCCGTGTACTCAGCCCCTTTGAGGATCAGATCGTTACCCTGGCTGTAAAGATCAGATCCCTGACTTTGAGCTACGCGAGCGGCTTGTGCAGTCCAGCCAATGCCCGACATCGCATGACCTGCAAATCGTTAGTAGACATGTTTGCGCTTCTGGATCCGGAGACTTACTTTGGTCACGACCAGACTCGGAAGACTGACCCGTCTCCGGCTCAAACATCGAGTAAAGACCGGCGCATGGGTTGTTCAGGTACTCGTTGATGGCATAGTTATACAGCGTCACGTCGTCGAGGTAGACCGCAAAACTCAGGAGAGCCTTGATGCTCGCCATGCCATAGTTGGCTTGGCCAACAGCGACAGACTGTCGCGAGAAGAGCCAATACAGCTGGATACTGAACCCCGAGCCGCCCTGCCATTTGGCGCCGGCTTCGGTCCAGTTGCCTTCCCAGCGCATAATCTCTGCGGCGTTCACAAAGAGGTCCCCGTCCAGCCCGATGAGGAGAGAGCGATCCGTTCCAATAATATTGGCGAGGGTGGAACCCCAACCGTCCAGAATCGTGGTGCTGCGGTTCCAGTGCGCGTCGTCTCTCGTGATGTACCACATGAGCGCATTCTGCCACGCTGCACGGGCATCGGAGGCAAAGGTGGTGTAGTTGCTGACGCTTCCGCGAGAGATGACCGCGTGAGGCCCCCGCATTTGGTAGGTGGACTGGCTGTAGCTGTCCTTGCTGAAGACGTCGTAGGTGGACTTCCAAGGTTCTTTGCCGTCCAGAACACCATTTCTGATGCGCTCAAGGTCTTCATGCGTGTGCCAGATTCCGGGGTGCACGAATTCGCTCGGCCTGCGCTTCAGGAACTTGGAGATGTCCCCCGCTGGCGACGAGGGCATGAGCGGGTAGACCGGGCCAAAGGCTCCGGGGATGTCTGCCACTGTCGCGAAGCATGATTGTGCCAGTAGTCCTATAAGAGACAGGACGGAGACTGGGGCCGAGAGCTGCGGCAGATGTCACGATGTCAGTTTTCTGGTGTACTCTGTCAGGTTGCGGAGGGATCGTCACCTTCATCTTCGTCTCATGCGATGCAACAGTCCTGGCAACGGGAAATGATGAGTGGCGGAATTATAGAAACAAAGCCTCGGAGGTATGAGGAGTGCCACGTCGCTTCGTGTTCCGTCAATTATCGGATGCTAAACTAAGCCTCAAAATAAGTAGTCGAGAACCGACTCGGCCGGCGCAAGTCATGATCGGGACCGGGGTAGGTTGCGGCCCGGGGAAATGCGATGCCCAGCATAGAGGGGGGAATGTCTTCCAGAAACAGCATCAGGGCCGACATTGAGGGGTAGATGAGGGGAGGCCAGAATCCGGGGAGATTGCGGAGAAGCTCGTCAATCCTCAGGTGATCTACCAGCCACTGCAACATCAAGTTGATGTACGGGTTAGACAAGAATACGCGTAGAATGTGATCGACGGGGCATCTCTCGGAGTCGGAGTCGAGAAGAAAGTCACCCACTATGGAAGTGCGAGCTGAGTTGTAGATTACCATGCAGAGAAGTCTCCAATTTTTATCTAAATCTACCCATGCCGCACTGACCACCTAATAAGGAATCCGGGCGAGGGGCAAAACTAAAAACTTCGAGGCGGAAAACTTGGTAACGGATAGGCACAGGGAAACCACTGTGAGATTGGGAACTTGATGTGAGATGATTGTGAAGAAGAAATCCACATCCAGATGCTTACAGGCCGCTCAAAACTGGGACGCACTGGAGCACTTTGGCGGCCAAAATGCATGAGTCATTGACCCACCTTCGCAACACCGCCCGTCTGGAGTCAAGTTGCCAATCATAAGCGCGCTAAAAACGCCCGGATTTCAACAGCGGTTGTGTAGTGTAGTGGTTATCACTCCGGATTTTGATCGCATCAAAACTTCCGGCAACCCCGGTTCGAACCCGGGCACGACCTCATCTTTTGCTTTTTGAGCAGAGTGTCTCTGCGATGGAGTATATTTTCTATTTAACAAGTGTTGTTTGGGTCAATTTTACTTATTTTTCTGTTTTTGAGTGCTTTTCTTTCTTCACAAGCTGATGCCATGTGTGATTCCCCATTGATGTTCACTGTTGTTTGCATTTCGAGCCATAAATTACATTGCCAACGTCCTTGTATACAACCCATTTATTTTAACACCATACTTGATTGACTATATGCCCATGAGTGAAGTCACACTCGTCTCCCTCGTTCCTTCTACACCAGGTTGCTAAACCACGTGTAATGTAGACACATGCCCAGCATCAACCCACCCAGTAGAACTAAAACTTCCTGAGGTCCCACCACAATCGCCCATCCGTGATTCTCTCTAAACCCAGCCGGCCAGTCATTGCCAGGCGTGTATCCTCCCCGATCGCCAGACCCAGAACCAGAACCGGATCCAGAGCCGGAGCCGGGGCCAGAGCTACCTGAACCTGTCGCCCCAGAGCCAGAATCACAATCACCAGTCGGCAGCACCGCATTGGGGTTGTTGAGTTCGACGTCAGGCCCAGGATTCGGAATCATGACATCCTTCGAGTCCACCGTCCTGCACCCGTTAGTGTTGGCCCGGAAAATATTGGGTCTGTTGCTGAAGCCGCCGCCTCTGCCTCCGTGTGCGATCCGGATCACTGCGCAGTTCATGTACATCTCCCTGTTCCCGAGGTTATTGAACCACGACCAGGCGAGGATGGCTTGGTCCGATGACGGCGTGTCGGCCGGGAGCGTGAAACTGAGCGTGCTGTCACCATCACCGCTGGGACAACCACCGATGTAACTCTGGATGACTTTGAAAGTACTGCCGCCGTCGACCGAGACGCTGATTTGACACGACCCGCCGCCGTGTATGGCGCCGCCTGTGATGGTGACCGACTGGGCTTCGCCGGCGTTCCACGTGTCGACGGGCGCTGCCTCTGAAGTTCCAAGCAGACTCAGGTAGCCCTTGCAAGGGTAGTCTGAGCCGCTCGCCGAGAGCGGGTTTGTGTAGCTGTAGTCGGCCGTTCCAGGAGCTGTGTTGGGGTTTGCGTTCGACTTGAGAGGAGGCGGATTCGTCATGGCCATGTGTGCCTTGCAGACTCCTGCGGCCACCAGGAGGTGAAACCATGTTTGGAAATGCATGGTTGGTTAATTTTCGTCTATGATACGATGCAGTTGTTGGAAAATTGATGATGGTTTGATACTATGGTCCTCAATCCTGCTGTTTCTCTGCTGAAAGCTTTGAAGCGTCAAGATCAGTCAAGACCGACTGCTTAAATAGGCCCGGGGATTTCTTCCGTGGGGAATCTGTGTCAGTGAATCGAGAAATTCCAGGGCCTGTGACTTCTATTACCTCAGTTTTATCATGAGGGAATCGGTGAAGCACTTGACGCTTCGCTTTTATGGCACTTCATTATGTGATTCACACCTTCACGTACTTTCAATTCCTGGATGTGTTGGAAACTTGCAAACGCATGGCACGCCAGACCTCAACTGCTTAGTTTTCCACAACTTGCCTCTTGGCTGACAAACTCCCTTTGGGCTGTCAGTATAATTATGCTTCTGGCTTCTCTGTTTTTGTCCGTATTCTTCTTCTACATATTATCCTTTGAATCCCAAGTACAAACCACTATGCTCTCGCCGCCCATGCAATCAAAGCAGCCCCAACTCCACTGCCATCACTCGCCATTCCAATCTTGATGCGCTTCTCCCCGTGATCTCCGATTTCTGGGATCTCTCTCAGAGCTTCCCTGATGTTGGCCTCAAAGTTGGGAAAATGCTCAATCAGAGACCCGTCGACGCCGATATCGATAACTCCTTCGTCCCCGTCTACCGCATCAGCGTCCTGGCTAGATAGACCCTGCGACACCCCCGATGACCCTTTCAGTGGTATCTTGATTCGTATCTTGACATGCAGCCATTTGGCAAGCAAGTTCCACAAACCTCGTACCCCGTAGAAGATTGGGGTCAAGATGTGAAGCCCAAAGCTGCGAGATGTTGCAGAAGGCTTGGCCACGATGGTCGAGCCGAGTCTCCCGGACTGGAGAGTCACACCCGCAATGGCGATTGATGAGAGCCTGGCTGCTCGACGACCGATTGCTTCCGAAATTATCCTGATGGCTTGTGCGTCTGTTGTTGAGACACCCTCGGCACCGAGGACTCTTGAGACTTCCGCGCGTGCCACGCCCAAATCCGGTGTTGAGTCTTTGACGGCCAGAGACAACAGCGAGCTGTCTATGCTGTCGGGCACATGAAGAGGGGACTCGTCTGATAACTTCATGTCGAAGGCATTCCGGTTTTCTTCCCGGAGGTGGATAAGTATCCGCCTCAGAAGCTCGCCGAGATACATACCCGATATCCGCTTCTCAAAGTGTTGGTCATCGGGGTTAACGGACTCGCGATCCAGGTCCCGGTCAAACCGTGTTGTCGGCAAGACTTCTAGCTTGTTGTCGAACCCGCCCCATTCCGTGTTGAGGGCCATCATTGCGCCCGGCTCATGTCTTGAAAGTCCATCTCGGGAATGCAACTTGGTGATCCGGGAAATGCGCTCCATGTACGCGCCGTTGGTGCCTGTGCCGAAGATTGCCCCAACCACCGTGCTTGACCGTCCAGGCGAAGTGTATGCGCGAGCAGCTAGGGTTCCAACCGTGTCGTTTGCGAGCGCCGTCACCAAAAGGGGCAGGTCTTGTTCGTCGAGGGCCTCTTGTAGCATCGCACATGGGTCACGTCCAACGGCATCGGCAATGTCAAAGGACTTTGTCCAATACAATAGCTCGCCCCGATCGAGGGCATGCTGGTCAAAAGTGAAGCTGAACGTGAATCCCAGGCTTTTGGAGTGTTTGCGCCGCATCTCCTCGGTGACGCCCTGTTCCTTGGACAGCTCTGACCACTTTTCAAGGTCTGTTGCATGGTGTTTCTCCATGAAGGATTTCGTTTGGACGGCGATGAACCTGAAGAGATCCTTGTATGTCGGCGCCACCATGAGATGCCGCGGGATAGTCACTTTCGACTGAGTTAAAGAGTATGTGGAGTCTCCGTGCAACGCAACAGAGCATACCCTCAGGTTGGTGCCCCCGAGATCGATGGCCAAGCAGACGCCCTTTTCAGAGCCATTGGGAAGCTTGGTGACGTAAGAGGGGATCTGGCACATGGACGTGCCATCCTTCTGAAGCCCCTCGTCTACGAGGTGTTAGACCGACGGTGTAAGTTGATGCGGTGGTTGAGGACTTACTAAGCTGCTTCAGGAAGTGGGTTGTTGCGCGGCAGACATCCTCCGCAGGAACCTCGAATTCTTGTGCGATTTTTCGGGCCTGTAATATCAAATCCGAAGGCCGGTCCTCCTCCATGTTGGTAGGAGCCATCAGACCTCCGACATCCGCACACGCAGGCTCGAGTCTGGGGCAGAGTTGGGAAGGAGGCCAGGTTCATGGGTGCCAACACCAGTGCACTGAGAAGACTACCCGATCAAGTATCCAACTGTTGGATATCAGAAAAGCTGCCGCCTTTTCCAGAAGAGTACCGATTCACCTGCAGGTCCGGACTTCCGTTCTGGTGAGCCGGTCTGGCATCAACAGATCGAGCAGGTGTGCAGAGTCTATCAGGGATCACCGTCCGGCAAACCCGGACCGGGTGGACCGGGTGGACCGGTCCAATTGACCCCGAATTCCCTCCAATGACGATTGCATCGGCTATCTCTGGCCGGGTCCAGGCTCTTTGGAGATCGCTAGCGGCGAGAATCTTTCATAAAGACCGGTGCCCCCGGCTCAACCGGCGAAGCCCAACCCCAACCCCGATCCCACCTGCTTTACCGGGCCTGCGCCGAAGAGACAAGCACCATCCATAGCGGCCGCAAAGAATTCTGCAATTCACCGGTGGCGTTTACGAGATCTCAAAGTGGATCCAGGACAAGAAAACCCACCGGAATGTCGCTCCAGCATTCGCGAGACCGCGCTTCGGTAGACGGGCCGGACGATGCGGGCCCGTCCAAGGCCCGGAAAGCATGCGGTAAGCCCCCTTCGGAACCACGTCTTGCATGTGGCTGTGGAGGCTGACCTGCTGTCCGTCCCAGTCAACTGCAGAAGGCAGAAGATGAAGTGTAGACTCGATAACGGGTCGACGTGTCGAAGATGTCTTCGCGCCGGTGTTCCTTGTGTGTTTGTGCCTAGAGCCAATGTATGTGCTTTTGCTGTTCCTCAATATCTAAGTACGCAGTCCCTTTCTGACGGCCATAGTCCGCGTCGCACCGTGAAAGTATCTCGCTTGCCTCTATCCTTCAAGCCAACGACCAGAGCTCGTCGTTTAACAAGTCTGTGATTTTGCGTCTAAAGCGACTTGAAGAGCACCTCGGGTTGCCCGCCATAGGCAACGTAGAAGAAGTCGGATCGCCAGCCTCACCTGAACTGCCGCCGCAAGAGCCTGAAAGCCCGGGAGACGAGTCCCTCAGCGCGCTCTGGAGTGCCGTTGCGGTGCTTCGACGGACATGTTCCTCCCGGGTCAACCCAAATATTTGGGAGAAATCCATGATCAAGAGGCTATGGCTATCGTACGCGCACACCAACTGATATGCCCAACACTCTCAAGACTAACATGGTCCCAGATTCCATGAGACAATGCCGGGCCTACATTTTCTACCCACAAAACAGACCTTCTCGTCGCCAAGGCCGCTTATGCTCGCCTCCATGCTGTACTGCTCAAGCATACGGGGCCTGCCGGAGGTCGCCGTGCTGGCTCCTGATTACTTCACCGTCCTGTGCAGTGCCATCTCTCAACTGTGCATTCCGCATAGTGAGATTGGACAGGCGCCCGAGGACCCTGCATCTGCGGAGGAATGGGCCTTCCAGACGGTGCTCGGCATCATCTTGGCCGGGCTTCTCCGGGAGGCGCTTGTGAAGGAGACGGGGTTGTGGATTTCGGTCGCATACCGCCTCATCCTTGAACACTGTCCATCCAACGTGGACGAGAGGTCCCGCGAGTGGCGCCGTCTATTCTCCGGTCTGCAGGTACGGTCAACTCTCTTCCTTCAAACTACTAACCCCCTGCTAATATTCTTGCAGATAGTTGACCTCGAGCACGCGTCGATCCACCTCTCGTGCCCCATCATCCCCATCGAAGCTCCGCTCCCCCGGCTCAAGATCCCGATGCAGGACCAGCTCTACCGGCTCTCGCGCATGATGCACACCGGCTTGACGCACTTCACCGGCAGGGGTCTACCGACCATCTGGTCCTGCTTCGCAAACGAACCCAGCACGGCCCCGGACGCGACCGTCTCGTTCAGCGGGGTCGACGGCGCCGTGATCCGTGACTGGGCGCGGCAGCTGGACGACTGGCTCGTGGAGTTCAGCGACAAGGACTTTGAGTCGGAGCACGAGAAGAAGCTCGTGTTCAGGCAGTACATCCTGCATCGGCTTCTTGTCCTCTCCATCTATCATCCTGCGAGGGGCTGCAATCTGTTTTCCAACACGACGCCCAAGGAGCAGCACGAGCTTCTCGTCTCCGCCAGGGCGGCGGTGAAGTTGCAGATATGCGACTCGGCTATATGGTCCAACTGGGATCTGGTGATGATTACTTGGGCTGCGCTCATCGTTCTCCAGGGAGTTGACGGCGGCGTCGGGGAGCCAGATGGTAAGTTCCTGAGTCTTTCTGCGACGCTGACTTTGCTGACAATTCTTCTGCAGATTTAGAGGACGTTGGCATTCATTTGCAAAAGTTGAAAGAGATGCACGAGCCGAAGCCAAGTCTCAGGGGTATCTTGGCTACCCGGCTGGAGCAAAAGCTTCAGGGCCTTCATACACCCGCATCGGGCGACGCCGAGGTCTTTGAGCAGGAGATTCGAAATCTAGACAACTCGTGGTACATCTTTGACCAGGCGAGCTTACAGGCGGGCTACGAGTTATGGTCTTACGAGAACCAAGGCGGCTAATAGAACCACTTTTCAGAGAACAATGACAAACAAAGATCTGGATCATTCATTCTAGACGTAATTTACGTGACCACAAAAGCCCTACCGATATCCCAGCCCAAACCGTCCCAAGTTAGTTACCTCAAAGTATCAAGTCTTTTAAATGACCGGCCACGACTGGATGCGAGAGGACATGCTGTCCGGCGTCAACTCCACCAGGTGGTCATCGTCCAGGAATGGCTTGGAAGAGTCCGCAGGTGTTTGCGGAGGGCTGACAATCGAAACTGTGCGCAACCTCAGAGGCAGCTTCTGCTCGAAGCCCTTTCCGAGTCCAACCTTTTCGATGCTCTTGAAGTACTGTGACGACCGGGTCAGCGAGACTGGACCGAGGACACTCCCAGATTGATGCTTACCTTGACCGTCTTCACCTGCAACTCCAACGTGGCATCCTCATCTGCGACGATCATGGAGTAGGGGTGCAGTTGCAGGCAGGACAGTGTCCACATGTGGTTGACTCCGCCTTCGATTGCCTTTTGAAGCGCGATAGACTTGGATGCACCGTTCACGATGATGACGACTTCTCTCGCCTGGTTTTACCCCGTCAGTAAAACCCAGTCATTAAACTGCTCGATAGTAGACATACCTCCATGATGGTCTGGACTCCCACAGTCAGCGCCATCTGCGGGACCTTCTTCAAATCGCCACCAAAGAACCGAGCGTTGGCGCGGATCGTGTCCATGGCCAACGTCTTGACTCTCGTCCTGGAAGCAAGACTGGACCCGGGCTCGTTGAAAGCAACATGACCATCCGGACCGACACCGCCCAAAAACAGATCAATACCGCCCGCGGCCTTGATCTTGTCCTCGTAGGCGGCGCACTCAGCGTCCAAGTCCGGTGCGTTGCCGTCGAGGATGTGCACATTCTCCGGCTTGATGTCTACGTGGGAGAAGAAGTGGCGGAACATGAAGCTGTGGTAGGACTCGGGGTGTGTCTGGGGCAGCCCGACGTATTCGTCCTTTGGTGGCCCTGTTAGATGGTCCTCGAATCAAGCATAGGACCTGAACAACGAACCATGTTGAAGGTGATGACATTTTCAAAGGAAATACGGCCAGCCTTGTATTCTGTGACGAGGATCTCGTAGATCTGGATAGGACTGCTTCCTGTTGGGAGTCCTAGGACGAAGGGCTTCTCTGGTGTTGGCTGGAACGTCCTGATGCGGTCTGCTCGGTGTCAACTCAAGATGTTCTTTCTACCTTCTCCTCTCTGTGAGTGGGGTCGTTCTCGTACCTAGAATGTAGTGGGCAACGTGGGCAGATGCGGATCTGCTATCGGGTCTGATGATGAGCCTCATGGTGAGTGTTGCGGTCTGGTGGCTCCGGGAGCTGTGCTTCGTGATGGGTGAATGGGTCTAGGGGTATCGATGGAGAACGGAGAGAGAAGCTGTTTAGGGAGTAGTAGCAGGCAAGTTGATAGTTGGCAGAGTTTCTTCTGAGTTGGCAAAGAATCCGGGGGGGCCCTTCAAGTGCTATTGAACTCTGAACACAAGGCAGTCTAGGAGGGCATCGGCAATTCTCCCGGTGTGCCGGCTTGATCTTCCCGGCATCACCGGTAGCTCATTTCGGAGACCAGCGCTTGGGGACCCGTCTTGGCCCCCACGTGGCGAACCCAAAGGTGCGGGTGAGGGGATATCCTGACCGGACTACGTGCGTGCCGGAGATTTGGGACCCCTCCTCTGGGGCCACTCGACAACGTTTCATTGCCTGCCGTGGGTGCCGTGGAGTCCAGCAGGTCGGGCGGGACTGTGGAGGAGTGGAATCCGATGGTTGCATGCATCACAAGGCGCGCGTCACCTCCAGGAGTTCAGTTGATTGGGAAAGTTTGGTCTTGTCTAATCTGACTTCGTCTCTCCGCCATCGGACCCAAAGTCCGTCTCGTTGATGAGTTCACGCCCCAGCATGCCTCGCAGGGCTGAAACTTCGATTCTCTCACAAAGTGAGGATCTACGTAATTATGATTTTTGGAAACTCGGCGGTTTCCTTGCCATGAGCCCCAGACGTGGCTCAGCGCCCTTACTCCTCCTTCGCCTGCAGCATCTTCTCGCTGTACTTCGACCCGGCCTTGAACCACCAGGCGCCGACCAGGACGGCCAGCCCGCCGACGACGACGCAGGTGTAGTTCATGTTGGCCGCCTCGACGGGCATGACGTACGGGAAGGAGAAGAAGACGATGGCGAAGGTCAGCCAGCACACGGTGATGCCGTTGACGATGGGGCCCAAGGTGGGACCCATGTGGAAGACGCCGCGGTGCATGTTCTTGCGTCCCGTGAGCAGGTTGGTCAGGATGGGGAACATGTAGGAGATGTTGTTGATGGTGACGGCCGTGCCCAGGAGGGAGTTGAAGGCGGTGGAGGAGCCCAGGTACAGGCAGCCCAGGGCCGCGACGATGGCGGTGACTGCGAGCTGCGAGTTGAGGGGGATCTGCCACTTGGGGTGGACTCTAGACCAGCTGTTCCGGTCGAGTTAGTCGTGCCTCTTCCGGGGAGATGGGAGGTAGCTTACAGTCTGGAGAAAGGCATGGCGCCGTCGCGGGAAAAGGCCCAGAAGACGCGGCCGGTACTCAGCTGGGAGCTCACGACACAGGGGCCGAGAGCCACGAAGAGAATGAAGGTGAGACCGAAAGCTCCGCCGGCGCGTTGAGTGACCTGGCGGAAGAGCTCTGCCAGGGGCAGGCCGGTGTTGGTGGTCGAGAGAGCGTCAAAGTCCTGCACGCAGAACATGAGGGTGATCAGGTAGGTGATACCCGTGACGAAGGCGATGCAAAGGGTGATGGCGATGGCCAGGGGGGCGTTGCGCGAGGGCTGTTCGGTGTGTTAGCATGTTGTGCGTCCTACGTCGAGTTGTTAAAACTCACATTCGGCATCTCCTCGGTGATGTGCGTAACACCGTCGAGTCCACCCAGGCTGTACAGCGGGTTGACCAGACCGGTGATGAAGCAAATGACCTGGTTCTCCCAGCCGGTGTTGTTGATCCAGGTGCGGAACACAAACTCGGCGTTGCGGTGCGTCGGCGCGCACGCGGCGACGGTGACCATGACGACGAACCAGCCGATCTGCAGGTAGAACAGCGAGAACTTGTTCAGGCCCGGGATGATCTTGTTGCCGAACATGACGATGCCGGCGGTGATGAGGTTCAGGCCCTGGTACACGATGAAGGTCTGCCAGGCCTGGATCTCGAGGTCGCCGTGGTACAGCGCGATCAGGGCCATGAGGATCTGGGCGTAGATCAGGTTCGTCGAGGCGGTGGTGAAGATCCCTGGAACTCGAGTCAGTGGACATTCTTCCGATTGAGAGAGAGAGAGAGAGAGAGAGAGAGGGAGTGACAACTCACAGCCAAGCACGCTGAACCAGCCGGTGAAGAAACTCAACACGCCGGTCATCCTCCGCGGAGCCACGGCGGCGATCCAGTGGTACATGCCGCCCTCGGTCGGGTACGAGGACACGAATTCGGCCAGCGACGCTCCCAGGAAGCACTGCAGGCAGGTGACGAGGATGAAGCCGTAGATGACGGCGCCGGGCCCGCCGGCGTTGATCTCGGTGATGAGGCCGAGACCGAGACCGGTCCAGGAGATGGTCGTGGTCGACGCGAGGCCGATGAGACTGAGGGTGCTGAAATGGCGCTTTAGCTCCTGCGTGTGGCCTTTGTCGCACGGATTGAGTCAGCCAGTTGATTCATGTCAATCGCTTTGAAGGCTGGTGAAGCGTCCGACTCACCCATCTGCGCCAGACGAAGCTCGTCGGCGTTGAGGTTCTTCTCGGGGGCGCCATCGCCGCTCCGCCGGGGGCTCGACGCAATGTCGACTGGTTCCTTGACATCGGCCATGGTGAGTTGCGTGGACTGAAGGTCGCGATTATCCACTCAAGTTGTCAACCTCTACGATCGTGGTCGCGTGCCATCGTGACGAGGCCTCGCGCGTGTGGGCGCAGCTTCAAACATATATCCACGCGACATCAAGCGGAAAAGAGAGAGACCCCTACGGTGTTTTGGCCCCTCTCGTTATCCCGCCAGTCGAGTCCACAATTGATAGCGGTCATAAGACGAACATTAGTTCCTCAGTCCAGACCTACCCCAGTTGAGGCGAAAATGGGCGACTTTTGCCGTGTTCCGATACGATCCATCCGGACTGCTACGGGGCAGATAGAAAACAAAACTCCGGGCGGCGGGTAAAGACACACGCAAACAGGATAGATACGGCACACGGCCGCGGCTGATAGACACAGAAGCACAGCGACAACACCCGGCCAAGTCCGGCCCGGGCACTCGATCCGTCTATCGGACCCCAAACCACACCACTCCTGCAGGCCTATCCTGTCCGTACGCTAATACCGAGGTGCGGAGAGGAAACAGACGATGCAAGGGGGGCCCCCTCGAGTCATCCATCACTTGTGATATTCACGGGGGATCCCTGTCCGCTGGCCTCCCCCGACTTTTCCCACCCCGGTCCCCGGCCCACGGACGCTGCTATCGTGTCTTGTCTCTCTTGTTCGCTCGGGGATGTCCCGAGTTGCTTCTTTATTCGTCCTTCCCGTCCCATTGCAACGTCCCACCGGGATCAATTGGCTCGACTGACAGTCCCACACACACCTCCATATGGCTCACATTGGAGATACTACGCAGTATCCAGCTACAGACGAACCAAGGGTCCCCCCCTCCGTTATCACCTCCGCATTCTTACCTAACCTGGTCAACAACACCGACCAGGCCCAGCCACCGTCGCTAGGGGCATCGAGGCAATCTGGCAGTGCCGTTCTTGGTACGCGTCCACTACCGGCCCCGGTAAGGTCACGCGGGCCTCGGGTCCTGTCGAGAGTTATGTGCAATGACGACGATCTTGGGCGCTGGGCCCCGGTTATGGTTGTGGGCAGCTCTTTCTTGGCCGCGGGAAATGCCGTGGTACGTGGTAGGCGTATATTAAGCAGACGGGGGCCGCCGATGCGAGTCGCAACGGCACCGTGTTCGTGACTCTCTCGCCAGGACTTCAAGGTCACATCAATTGACTTCACCCTCCCCTCAAAAGTCCCCGGATCCCTCCCGACGTGCTCCCTCTCAAGATGGTTTCCAGCATGTCCAAGGCCGTGGGCCTCCTCGCCCTCGCCGGCACGGCCACGGCGTCCTCGTACGTCGCGTCGCTGTCGCCCAACGCCCAGGGCCTCCTGAACGAGTCCATGGCGTGGATGGACCAGTACTACGACCGCTCGGCCGGCTACCTCTACGACTTTGGCTCCGCGTCCGCCCTCCGGCACGAGACGCGCAGCTCCGTGTGGTACGCCCTCGGCCTCCTCGCCCGCAACGAGGGCGACGACGCCGCGCAGGCGGAGAGGATCATCACCAACACCATCGAGGCGCAGTACAAGGTTGTCCCGGAGCAGTGGTGAGTTTCCTCTCTCTCTCTGTCTCTCTCTCTCTCTCTCTCTCGCGCGCGCGCGTCGCAACATGAGTCCATACACCTGCTGACCCCCGGACGAAAAGGTACGGCGACTACCAGGTGTCCCCCGAGGAGCCGTACGTCGGCTCCGAGTACTACCCGGCCGTCATCTACAACTCCTGGGACCCCAACTGGCGAGGCTTCGTCGGCACGACGCTCATCATGGCCCTCGAGGAGTTCCCCCACCTCCTCAGCAACGACACCCAGGACCTCATCCTCGAGTCGCTGCACAACACCACCAAGGGCGACGAGTACCGCGTCGGCGGCGTCGACGATGACAACCTGTACCCCGCGTACAGCAACCCCGTACGTTTCCCCCTTACCTCTTCCCCGAGGATTCTTCTTCTTCTTCTTTACTGACACAACCACCACCCCCCAGGCCATCATGCGAGCCTTCGTGTCCGGGTGGACCGGCCGCCGCCTCCAGGAGGACAACATGACCAAGTCCGGCGAGGCCTACGCGCAGGAGATCATCGACCTCTTCGACCGCGCCAACACCCTCTCCGAGTTCAACTCGGGCACCTACACGGGCGTCTCGCTCTTCGGCCTGATCCTGTGGTCCAAGTACCTCCCCGAGGACTCGGTCATGACGCAAAAGGGCCCGCAGATGCTCACCGACACCTGGAAGGCCGTTTCCCAGCTCTGGCACCCGGGCATGAAGAACATGGCCGGCCCCTGGGACCGCGCCTACGGCTACGACATGAACCGCTACGTCAGCCTCATGGCCCTGTGGTTCTGGACGCTGATCGGAAAGGAGAACTCGTCCATGATTGCGGCTGTAAGAATCCCGTCAACTCACCCCGTCGTCTTCTTGGGTTACCTCGTCCGTAACTAACGAACACCAGCCCCAAGTCATGTCCCACGCCGCCGACTACGCCTGGGCGCCCCTCTTCGCCGTCCTCGCCGACTTCCACCAGAGCCTCCTCCCCGAGGGCCTCGTGTCCAACCTGACGTCCTTCAGCGGCGAGCACGTCTTCACCGCCTCGACCTACTACCCGCCCTACGACATCGTCCCCCGCAACATCACCACCTGGCTCTCCGACAACCTCACCATCGGCGCCGAGTCCTTTGAGGAGAACGTCATCGGCGGGCCTTCCCGGTCGCAGGAGTCCTTCAACCCGGCCGTCGTCCAGTGGAACACCGGCAGCGAGATCTCCTTCATCTCGGTACGTCCGCTCCCTCGTACCTATCCTGTGCCATGTGACCTCGTAACTGACCTGAACCCCCCGCGACGTAACAGCTGTACCCCACCGAGATGGCCCTCGACGTCGACGTCTCCCCCAACAGGCTCAGCCTGACTTACCCCAACGGCACCGCCGACTCCGTCTTCACCTTCGCCGTCGGCACCTTCATCAAGAAGCCCACCATCTCCGGCTGGGCCGACGTCCAGGGCCTCAACGTCACCGTCTCGGGCAACGTCAACCAGACGTACGCCCTGTCCTTTGCCGGCCAGTTCGGCGGCGCCAGCAAGATGATCCGCGACTTCCAGTTCTGGAACTTCACCTACTCCATGCCCGCCGGCTTCGAGGGCAAGCCCAACGTCGTCCTCGACCTTGCCCTGTTGTAAATATTGGTGAAGCTCGTGGAAGCGCTGTATTGTATATAACTCTGGGTTTACTCTAAAAAGTGACGGGGTGATGAATAATGATAACTGTCGACAACAACACATGTGCCTTTTAAGAGGACTTGTAAGAGTTCAATACAGTGACGATGACAGACAGACACCCTATTGGATAAGATACCGCTGACATTTCTGCTTGCGCCATACGATACGCTGCCAAACTCGCAATCTGCGCCGAAAGGATGAAAGGAGCAGACTGCGAGCCGAGAGAGGAAGGTCGTCGGACTAGACGCGGCAGATGGCGCCTCTCATTGATCGGCCCCCCGCCGCCGTGCATGCGGAGTCAGATCCTACGAGGGACCTCGACCGCATACTTGGAGCTGACATCGCCACTGACCTTGATTGCGATTCCCTTGTGTGTTCTTTCTCGACGACAGCGTCATCAAACTCGTGTGAGGCCCGTGATGGAGCAATCACAAAGCCATCGAGAGACGCCGGCCTCTCAACGGGACTGGGAAAAGGGGTCCGACTCGGACTTTGACGACGACCTCAAAGTCGACTTTGAAGCAGCAGACGCCTCGGAAGCGTCAAAATCCCTCTTGACCAATCCCACAGACGATTCCACCCGCAAACCCCGTCCAGCGCGCCGCTGGCCCTTCCTCCTCGCCATCATCCTCCTCTCCATGCTCCTCGGCGCCCTCTCCTCCCTCGGCATCTCGACCCTCATCGCCCACGCCCGCGCCGCTTCCTCCGCCCACCGCAACGACAACACCCTCGCCTCCCCCTCCCTCTCCCCCTCGACAGTCACCTTCCTCCAGACGGCCCCCTGCGGCCGCAACCCGGCCGAGGCCCGCGCCGCCGGCTGCATCTTCGACCTCATCAGCTTCAACTGGCTCCCGCCCGCGTGCCACGACCAGGCCCTCGCCCGGGACTTTGAGCGCGAGCTCCGCGACGCCGGCCTGCTGTCGTGGTACGAGGACGCGGGCCGCGCGCGGCCGCTGACCCGCGCACAGGTCATGACGGGCGAGCACACGGGCGTCTACGTCTCGCTCGGCTACCACCTGCGGCACTGCACGGCCATGTGGCGGCGGATGCATCGCGCCATCATGACGGGCGGCGGCGGGCTGGGCCGGGTCGACAGCTACATCTGGAGCTACCACCACACCCGGCACTGCGAGGAGATGCTGCTGGGTCGGTATAACGAGTCCGAGGTCGGGGAGGTGTTTACGACGGAGGTGAGGATCAAGTATCCCGATTGCGGAGTTGTACTATAGACGTGTGCGTGCCGGGGTATCGTTTGCGAAACAGAGAAGAACCAAAAAGAAAAAAAAAGTGCTTCACTCTTGTGCCTCCGTACCGTCGTGCTCCGAGGAGATCCAGCTCTGGAGCGACTTCTCCTTCTCGACCTTCCTCTCCTGCCTCGTCTTCAGCCTCCCGCTCTTTGCGCTCGGCGCCTTGGGCTTCGCCAGCAGCTTCCGCGAGAAGGGTATCCTCCAGATGTGCGGCCCGACCTCGTCGCCCGTGACGCGGTTCGTCTCAATCACCGTCTTGAGCCGCTTCGCCGCCTCCCAGTTGGACGTGATGGTCGTCAGCCCGGCCTCCCACCCGTACAGGAACGACGACACGTTCATCGCGTTGAGCCCGGAGCCCTTCTGCCCCACGGCGAGCGCCACGCGCGGCAGCTCCCCGGCCTCCACCATGCGCCGCGCGTCGTCCCAGGAGATGCTGCCGACGATGGCGATGGGCAGCCGCAGGTCTTCCGGCACGGGGTAGGTCGAGAGCTTCTGCAGCTCGGCGACGCGACGTTTGCGGTCTGCTTCCACGTCCTCCGGCGAATGCGCGTCCGCCGCTTGGTCAAAGATGATGCGCGTCCGCGCTTGTTCCGTGTCCGTCCCAATCTCGTAGACAATCTTCAGGAACGTGTCTGCCGCCTCTTTGGTGCACACGAGGTCGCGGCCCGTCATGGCCGGGTACAGCGTGTTGACCAGCCGCGGCCCGTTCTCGACCTCGTCCGTCGCGTCGATGTGGTGTTGCTTCGACCGCAGCAGCTCCGAGTCCGGCCCGATCGACATGTGACTAAAGTCCGACGACAGCGCCATGAAGACGGAGCAGTCCACGTTGAGCGTCTCGGTGAAGTCCTTGAAGTAGTCCGTGTTGATGAGGTTCGAGACGGCCTCGTCGAACGGCGGCGTGGGGTCCGTCAGGACACCCGGCCCGTTGGCCGTCTCGAGGACGAGCTCCACGTCGTCGCCGCCCATCTTGCGCACCAGCCGCAACAGGTGGTCGACCGTCTCGTTCTCGCCCTCGGTGATGCGCGACATGAGGATGCGCACCCGCGGCCGGCGGTAGTCCTGATACGACGTGCGCGCGGCCGAGATCATGTGCCGCGCGACCTTGGCCACCTCGATGCTGTCCTCGGTCTCGTCCCGCAGGATCTGCAGCATCGCCTCGTCCGCGCCCTCTTCCGCAAAGTCCTCGTCCCAGTCCCACCCGGCGTCGGCCATCTCGTAGAACAGCCTCCGCTCCGTGGTCGTCACTACCTTGATCCAGTCGGCGCCGCCGTTCACCACGAGGTCGATGACGGCGTTGACCGCCTTGCCCTTCTTCGTCTTGTACGACAGCTCCCGCCGCATGCCGGTGAGGTCGCAGCAGCGCTTCGTCACCTCCCAGACGGTCTCGTAGAATTTGTAGTTGGACGCATCCAGGCGCAGCCTGACCTTGCTGTCGAGCTCCTCGACGTCGATCTGCTCGTTGGCGTCCGTGTCGTAGGACTGCACCATCTTTTCGAGGTGTTTTCTCTCGGAGATGATGAGCCGTTCGAAGAAGCCGAGGCCCGGGACCGCTTGGTTCCATGAGAGGGGCTTATGGCCAGACGCCGGGCGTCTCTCGATGGCAGCTTTGAGCTGTTCGAGCTCGTCAAGGAGTATAGTTATTCGTTGGATGATGAACTGACATTGTTGCAGGAGTGGCGAGTCGGGATCGGGCCCGAACTGGGGGAAGACCGCCATGTTGAGTAAGATGGCCCTTGACGATGCAGGTCCGAGGCCTGGGGAGCTTTCTTATGTACGAAGAACCCCGCGCACGCAAACTTTTCGGTAAGGCGACTGGGCAGCGGCGTGTAAGCCCAACGAGCGTGTTGTCGTGTTGTCGTGTCTTCGAGACGAGGTGGGGGCGATGGATGACGATGAGGGGTAAAGCAGCCTGGTCGAGCCGTGTGGCCTCCTCTTCAAGCCGGATGACGAGCAAATCTCGAAGCTTCAGTTTACAATCTGAAAAGAAAGAGATAGCCTCCACCTCCTAGTCCGAATGACAACACTGGAATCCCGTTGACGTGTTGTCGTGCCTCAAATGCATTGCACGTGAGCGGTGCTGAAATTTTGAGTGAGCTGTTCTTATCGATAAGCGGGACCAAGCGGACTCGCCTCCGAACTTTACGTCAAGAATAAGGTAGCCAGGTGACAGGTAACGAGTTGAGTGGTTTCGCACGGCTGACTGAGAAATGCAACACCAATGAAGATTTGACGTTTGATGAGGCCGCAGGTGTTGGAAGGAGGCAGGAAGCCTTGGTGCACGTGAGCAGAATCCGTCGCGGGCTCCATCGGGTGGGGCAGCCCCGACGCGGGGCCGAAGGCCGGCTCATCCGGAGCAGTCCTTCCGGACGCGGCTTCTCTCAACGAAGGAGCTCACTCTTCGACTGCAAAGGAAGCCAGGCCAGAAAATCTGTCATTTATCTCATGGTCAGAGTACTCACCAAGTGTGATGGGGTTAGTGTTGATTACCTATTTCAAGGCTCAAAAGATGGAAGTCACATCCCGGAATAGATATTTGAAGAAAAGGTATTGTTTTATTTTCGCGAGTTATAGACTCGACGACATTCGGCCACAATGGCCCTACCCAGATACATTAACGCTGCCCCGTCTTCCTCTTGTGTCCAATCTCACTTGGCCTCTGCAACCTCAACAGCCGTCTGCCAAAGCCGCCCAACATAAAGTCCAAACCTCGCTAGGAACAATCCATCGACCCCCTCCTTAACCCCCTCAAACATCCCCGGCCCAGCGCTGCCGCCATATACAACCCGCACCTGTCCCTTTCTCCCCCGAACACACTCCAATGCCCGGACTCCCTTCGCAACGGCGATAACATGGTCCTTCCCCGCCGGCTCTGCCGCCCCAATCGCCCAGACGGGCTCATACGCAAGGATGACCTCCTTCTCACCCGGTATCGACGCCATCACAGTCTCGACCTGCACCTTGCACTCCTCCAACGCAACACGAGCGTCGGCTTTGGTGCGTTCTCCGATGCACACCAACGGAACCATCCCGTTCCTCGCCACCGCAGCAGCTTTCCGCGCAACGAGCTCGTCCGTCTCGCCAAACATCCGCCTCCTTTCCGCGTGTCCCACCATCACGATGTGGCACCCTGCCCCGGCAAGAACAGCGGGGGATACCTGGCCCGTGAACGCGCCCTCGTCTTCGGGGGCGGCGTCCTGGGCGCCTATGAGCAGCTGAGGGCGACCCCTGCATGCGGAATCAAGTGCTTGCTGGACAGACGGGACGAGACTGACGTGGTCCACGAGGACAAAAATGTCGACTTTGGATGCTGTCTTCGTGTCCTTTTCGACCTTCTCAAGAACAGACTTGATGTAGGCCTGCGTGGCGGGGTATGACAGGTACATCTTGGTCGAGACGCCGATGAGGCGACGCGGCTGGGAGGCCATGGCGGCGACTGCTAGGCTGCTTACGATGCCGAGAGTGACAAGTTGAAAGTAACGGTGAACAGAACCTAGCCCTCGGCGACATGAAATCCTTCTCCAGCGAGGAGAGTTGGACTGATGTCGGCAAAGTTCGTCCCACCACGTTGCGGGTCGTCCACAAACACTTGGGGTACACTATCTGTGAGCAGGCTGACATCATTGGGCCGCTCAAACCTTCTCAACTGCTCCCGTGTCAATTTAAAAGTCATTGTATCTTTCATCTCTTTCTCAACAACGCTAGACGGCCATCGTTGCGTGAACTTCTGTTCTTGCCAGCTTCCAGACTCGGCGCTGGCGCGGACCCGACCGCGCTCGGGCGTTCGGCTTCGGACCCGGCAGCAGCAGGGATCCCCCTCAAAGCCCGCACGCAAAATTTTCGCAAACCTCGATAGACACACAAATTGGCTCGTCCTTCAACAACAAATGGTCTGGTGGTGTAGTTGGTTATCACGTCAGTCTAACAGTCTGAGTCCCCTCGACTGAGCACACTGAAGGTCTCCGGTTCAAGTCCGGGCTAGATCATCAACCGGGCGAATGGTTTAGTGGTATAATACTCGCTTAGCATGTGAGTGGTCCAGGGTTCGATTCCCTGTTCGTCCAGTTCTTTTACCTCTGGTGCATCCGAATGGTATGTTTTGCCTTCTGGACATTGATAGAGTGTTCTTTTTGCCCCAGAAGACAACATCCCAAAATCGGGGTGACTGACGGTCGGCAGTTTGTTGACGGCACAATGTGGCTCTCATGAAATGGCCGGCTCCCGAAGGAAAAGGCCTGTGCGGCCATTCACCCATACAATAAACTGCTGTCCAGCGACGGGCAGCAAAGGCATGATTAGGAATCATTCCGGACGCGACGACCTCCGAGTCTTAGTGAGACATGTCCTTCCAGCATGTGCCCATAAGCGGCTTGTTGGTGACGCCGTACCTCAGAACCAATAGTCGGACCGTGGCCGACCAGCGCCGAAACAACTTCTTGGACATCCCCAAGCACCCGATAGACCCGTGGTAGAGCGGCAGATCTTCTCCTCCCAGATCGTTGGGAAGGGAGCTAGCAGCTCTAGAGTTTCTTATCGATCTGATGGTGGACAGCGCTGAAGCCAGCACGCCAAACCAACTACCGGCTTTGGCCACAGCTGATCTCGCCCGTCTGTAGCGTCAGCGCTCAATGGCACCGTACGACCCGGGACGCCGGTGCTCAGCATGGCCACCTCGTGGCAGCATTGCGCGACTCGGAATCATCCCCGGAAGCGTACTAGTAGGGGCTGCCTCGCCCGTCCCCAGCAGGCCTCTTCGTGTCTGGAACGCGTGGGCGAAAAGGGGCTGTCGAGTTAGGGCCCCCGAAAACAGGAATTGTTGGCAGAAAGGACGCCGCGAGCGGAGCCAAGCACACGCAGCAACCGACAAAGAACATGGCACAAAATCCAACGGGGGATTGAAGTGAACGTGTCGTCAAGGAGCTTCCGAATAAAGTTAGTCGACAGAAACCCTGGAGATTTTTTTGATTTTCGAGAAGACGGGGTTTCCTTGGCAAGGGCGACACAGGGCGCCTCTGGGCCTGAGCTCGCTGACCGGGGCCAAGAGCAGCTCCGGGGATTCAAGGAGGGGAGGGTCTGAAGAGCCCCGGTTCGGTGAAGAAAGTGGCTCGAGCCGGAGGGTGACCCTGAGTCTGGTATCCGAGCGTCTGTCGCCAGTGAGGTGCTGGCAAGTCGTCGAGAAACAATGGCACAGATTGCCGGCGTGGCTCAAAGCCAACCTAAGACCCCAGAGGTGCAGTGAACGGGCGTCGGTCTGCCGCCTAGCGCTGTCTATCGTGCTTTTCGTGATCCCGCCTTGGACGGGCTCTCTGCTTGTCTTCAGTGAGAGGCATGGGCCGATGCGACTGATACCTGGGCCGCTTGTCCAAGAACATGAGGAGCAAACCTCCTGACCTCCTCACCTCGGTGGCCCAAGGCACAAAAATGATTTTTGAGATGTCCCTTGGCTCACCGTCAAGGCAAACACCACCCGGGGTATCCGTGCCCCGATTTTGACGAGACCGTCGAGACGACACGAGGCAAACCGCGCCGGAGCCTCCTTTCATCCCGGTCTCTCCACACGTTTTTGTGCTGTCAGTTCCGCCCCTAGGAGTTTGTGGCGCACAAGCCCCGGCTGACGGTTGGTTGGCGGTCCACCATCGCACAAGGGACATTTTCCCAATCGATGGGTAAAGTGCGATGCACTTTCAACCCGGCTTGGGCTTGGCCCGTTTGTCAATGCGAAGCCCCAGTGCGATGTCTGCGTGTTTGCAAGTCGCCATCTTGGGGTCTTGCGAGCAGTTTGGCGGCCAGATCGGGATGCTTGGTCTGTGACAGCTGTCGGTGGCTGCATGTCCTGGTTTGCGCAGCTCCAAGGCTCTACCAGTAGGCCAGATGGTGGGCGTCCAGTCGGGCCCTGGAGGCGTTCATCCGATGTGGTTGCACACTTGCACATCTTCGGGGACACCTTGCAGTGGCGCATTGTCCAATGTAGAGGCGATGCAGGGCACCATCATCGTTACGAGTCGTCGGCCACGCGAAGGCAACGAGCCCAACGGAAGGCCATCACGCATCGCGGCATGCGGTTCCAAGCCCGGGCCATTCCCAAAACGTGCACCGTCTCCCGTACCTTGCAGGTGTCGGCTGCACTGCAACACAGGCCGGCCATCCTCCCATCCCACAGAGCCCAGATCCCTGGTACGGTACCGTGTCTGCCAGCGCAACTGAGACCACCTTGGGCCTTGTTGGGGGACCCCTGCCGGGCCGTTTGCTTGCCCGTCTGCCTGTCCACCCATTGTGGTTGTGCAATGGGTGCCAAACCAAGCATCCAAAGTGAGTTGTCTTCTGGCGGTGCAGGTGCATGGCGGCCAATGTTGCATGTGGGAGCAAACAACTCCCCGTTTACCCACGAACCAGCGCCGGCGACGGGTGCAGTGAGGACCAACACCAGGCAGCCAAGTTGGGCGTTTAGCTTCGTGATCGTACCCGGTCCTATGATGGGACGCCGAGGCGAGGCGAGGCGAGACGAGACGCGACTGAAGCGCCTGGGAGGTGCCGAGCAGACTGGAGCTACGACTCACGAGCAGCAAGTTGAGCGAGCCAGGCCAAGGCTGGCGACGAAGCGAAGGAATCGGTTCCAAGATCCCGGTGGTTCTCACAAACGACAGCGATAAGGAGAAGCAAGAGCAAGACTGCGTGCGTGGCACTGCAGCCGTTGGGCGCAGTACTGTGTGAGGCGTGGCGCTGGCGCCAGTCGTCACCGGCGACGGTGCGCTTGTCTCGTCGGTGTCTGCGGTTAGGTTGCGGGTTGGGGTGATCCCGAGATGCCGTGTAAATTCTTGTGTTGCCGCGGTAGGGAGATGAGCGCACGAAGGAAATCGACGATGGCGGGGACGAAGGGTCCAATGTCCAATGGGAGGTCCCAATTGCTGGGGACGGCTCGACAGGAAGATCCAATGTCGACGGGTCCGGCGACCCTGGCGGCTGCACGTAATTGCTAACTTTTTTGAGCAAAGCGTGCGTCTGTCTGTATCTGCTCTCGCGGCACGCTCTTTGCGTGAAGTGGTTGAAGTGTCGTCCAGCGGGCCACTGAGGAGACGAAGGTCCCTGGCGCACGAGATGGGACGATCGTACCATGATTACAGCTCAACTGGAGTCCTGCCCGTAAAAAAAATCTTTGCCGGGCTCTGACGGGGCTCGACTGGCATGGCAGGCGTGGACACTGTATGGGGGCCAAACCTTGAAGTGCTCCTGGATCATGGATGGATTTCCAGGTTCGTGGAGGGCGGCCCAGCACTGTAATGTCGATTGAAGAGATGAGGCACGGGCGTGGTGTCTCCAGAGCTCCAGAATGGGAGCGTCACAGCCCGCCGGGGCTGATTCCGGAGGGGCCCGTTGCAACCTGAGGCGCGGTCCGGGACAGGTCAGGGAGAAGACGGAACTGAATCAGAGGGTGATTTGCGGCGGTGGGCCGGATCAGCATTGAGTGGTGGTGGTGTTGCTGTTGTGTGTGTGTGTGCTTGTTGGTGTTGGAGACAGAGGTGGTGTTGATGATGTGAGGAAGGCGGGACACTGTGAAGATGGATCAGGTAGGTAGGTACCAAAAGGGAAGGAAGCTTGGATGCTTGGATGCGTACCTCCTTCCCGCGTCCTGTAACCATTGTGCTGTGCCGCAAGGAAGGCGTGAGTGAGCTTTGTCGATCGAGCAGGCGCGCCTGCCTGGCTGCCACCCGCATGCCTTCCCGCCCAGACTCCAGACTGAGGTGCCAACAGGTACTTAGGTACCTTACCCTTCCCTTGCGGCCCTCAGTGGAAACCTGAGCGAAAAACGAAGCTCAGACCATACGGCCCGGACCCACTCGAATTGTTTGCCCTGAGGTGGCTTCCACATTCCATCCCGCGGGCCAGCACCCACCTGTGGAAACGTCACTGCTGGCTGGTGCTGGCCAGACCAACGAGAGCCCTTCCAGGTCGTTCATCATCCAATATCCCGCGACGAGTGACCAGCCCTCACCTCTCTCGCCTTTGGCCAACACCCGAGCTGCCAGCGAGCGCGAGATGTTGCGTCGGGGCCTTGACGTCCGCAGCTCCACCTTGTCCATTGGACCAGACCACCGTGCAGGGCAGGGCTGCAGCGCCGAGTGCAGAGCAAGGTAAGGTAAGGTACCTACAGAATGCAGAGTGCAGGGCAGAGTGCAGACACTGGGCGGGCTCGCTAAATCCAGCCCGGCGGGTGCGCCAGCAGCAAAGAGACACTGTGAGGTTCTCAGGTACAGTGCTGGAGTGGGGCCGTTGCCCGATCGGGCAATGCCATATCCGAGAAGCTTCGTACCTTGAGATTTCGACATGGGGCCGAGCTCAAAGTCCCTCATGCTGCAGCTGCGCTGCGATGGCATTGTTGGTCCGGGATGCCCTGCCGCCTCCCCACTGTTTCCGACTGCTGCTGGTCTGGCTCGTCCCTTCCTTCCTTCCTTCCCGTGCCGTGTGCCTGGCTGGGATGCGAGGAGATGCACTTGAGGACGTGGAAGTGGAAATGGGAGGGAAGGAGAAGCCCAGTGCCATGCCCATGCGCATGCCCAGAGTTGAGCAATCCATGTATTCTACCTATCTTATTACCTACTACCTAGGTACCTAGGTATGTACTCGTCTGTTCGTCCACTGGGAGGTCGATTTGCGCTCCTCCAGCCCCCAACGTGGCAGAGCCCGTCTCCCATTTCAGGGTAACGGGAAGGCGCGACCGCGATGTCATCAAGTAAGGTACCTTGGGTAGGTAGGTACCTTGGTAACAAGGTCGCAGGCTGGAATGCTGCCCGCCTCCTCTGCCTCCCCGTCGCCGCGGTTCCTGGCTGCTTTCTCTCTTGCTGCCGTGTATCCAGGTGACCTGCGACTCCTGCTGTTGGCTGCTTGCTATTACTTGCTTCTTGCTTCTTGCCTCTTGCTGTGTTCGGCCTCTCCAGTCTGTGTCTCTCCCGCGTCCTCCTCCGAGTCCGAGGCCCACGGGTCTTTCCTCCTTCACGTTCCACCTTCCTTCCCTTCTCCATCTGGACACTCGCACCTGCCTCATTACGGCGTACTTTACCACAAGGTACCTTACCTGAGGTACTCACTTGCAAGTCTCACGTTCCCGGCCTTGCGTCGTTCCGCCTCGCCTCGACCCGCGTGCAACAAAGCTTTTCTGCCTTTTTGCTTTTTTGCTGGGCCTCCTCTCTGCTTGCAGTCTTCACCGTTTCTCCTCGTCCTCGTCCTCCTCCTCCTTCTCTTCACCCCACCCAGCCATCCAAAGGCACGGTTGCCGAGTTCGAATCCTCCCCGACCGAGACCGAGACGCTCTGCTCCTCCTATTCCGTCTAGCCGGCATCATCCTCTTCTCGCTGCTTCACCAGCTCCTTCCGGCTCCCACCGCCGAGCATCGTCATCGCCATCCGTCGGCGCACCTTCTGGCCGCCCTCCACGTTTCCTGGCTTCGCCCGTTTTATTCCTGGCTGGCCGGCTGCTCCTTCGTGCGCCCGGCGTGTCTCAACATCAGACTTGCGAGAGCTGCACTGCGACACTGCGACGCTGCGTCGTCGCCGATACACCGCGGTTAGGCCGTCCAGACGTCGCGGCCGAGCTCAGAGACGGTCCCTTCCTGTCCGCCGCCCCCATTGGCCGTCGACGGCGTGCCGCCGCCTTGGTGTTGCTTTTTCCAGCGGCCTGTGTCCTCAACCATAGGGCCACCCATTGATCGTCATTTCCACCACTGCAAACATTGGACGCCTCTTAGATCCCGCCCTCCTAGTTCAGATCAGATCCGGTCGACGGACGGACGCATTTTTATCGCCGTCATTCCCGCTGCCAAAATCGACAGAGCTCAAACTCTGCTCAATTCTTCCGATCTACCTAAGCAGCCCGCTCTCCTCCTCTCCTTGTTCCTCTTCGCTCCGTCGTCATCCCCTCTGCTTGTTGCCCGACGCAACGGCTCCCGTTCCATTCGAATCTCTCTCGGCCTGCGACAACTCGGATCCAGACGACCATCGAGTACCACCTGGAATCACGCAGCTGCAGACTCAATCGCCACAAGAAAGACAGCGACCAGGCAAATCTTTTCTGGGTAAGCATACAAACCTCCTCCGACCTCGTCCCCCGCCCCTCGCAGACCCCCAGATCGCACCAAGAGATGACCTGCATTCTGTGCACGCACTGCCGGAATACCTGCATAGGTAGGCAGCTGTCAGCACCAAGGTTGGCGGCCCAGCCCAACCCATCTCAGCCCCACGATGCGTACGGGCCCGACCCCGAGAGACCAAGCCGGCGCAGCGCAGACGGAGGACCGCGAGAGCTCCCCGTGGCTCCGTGGCCGCCCTCGTGGAGCCGAGCTGGACCTGGGCTGGGGCTGGGCGGCGGTGGTGTCTTTACAAGTCGTTGTCAGCTGCACAAACGCCCCCCTTCTTTTTCGAATCTTCCATTTTTATCTTCCTCCCCTTTCCTGCTTCCACATTTGCGTCTTTCCGGCGCTGCCTGTGTCCGGCCTGGGCGCAGTGGGCATGGCTCAAAGTGGCTCGACCTTCTCGCAGCTAACCAGACCCAAAGCAGTTCGCTCGCTCCAGCGGTCATCCCTGATCCAGATCGACGTCGGCCAGAACTCTAACACCAATAAGGGAACCGGTTCCTGAACCTGAACAGGCCCCCATCCCACCCCCCTCCACCCCCCTCGACACCACCAGCCCAGGGCCCCTACCTGGACACGACAGGGCCTAGGCCCAGCGACTGATCCGACAGGCGCCCCGGCGACCCCCCCAGTGGAGGCCTGGAGTCTGGACATTTTGCGCCCCCAGCTGGCTTCCACTCCAACCTGGAAGTGACCTGACGACGGATACCTGCTGCATAGCACCTAGCGCCCTGCTGCTTCCGCCGCCTCGCCAGCTGTTGCTGCCACCTTACCACGGCCAGAGAGCAGAGACATCCGTTACTTTGCACTGTCTCCAGCTCCCCGCAAGGTCCCTCTTGCTATTAAACTAGGCCGGCCAGCCTCGACTTCTTATCTCTGGTCCTCCTCCCCTCCTCTTCCGCCCGTCCCTGCTATCAACCACCTTGCGCTGCATCGCCGTCGACCTCCGATCCCGCCCCCCCTCGCGTCACCTGTCCTGTCCGCCCGCGAAGCTAGGAGCCCGCCTGCATTTCCCCTCACTCGCTCGGAGACCCCCGGCCTCGGTGACCGCCGCTGCACGCCGCACCGCCCGTGCCAGCCAGTCGAAAGCGTCGCATTGGTTTCGATTCAGCACTACGACACGCTTGAACCCCTCCAGCTGACCCCACACTACCGCTATCTTTCGAGGCCCCCTCCCCCAAGGCCGCCTCGCCGACCCAGCCAAAATGGGCCTGTTCTCCCGCAAGGAAAAGGCACCAAAAGCCTCCGGCAAGCCCTCCATCAACACCTCCAGCGTCAGCATCAACTCGGGCACTTCCAGCATCAAGTCACCACCACCTCGCGGCTTCAACATGAACAGAACCTCTGGAGCGAGCACCGCCCCCGGCACGCCTTTGACGCCCTACTCGCCGGCCCCCGTACCAAAGGTCGACCTGCCGCGCCCTCCTGACCCCCAGCTCGATCCCGCGGGGTACCTGCGCAGCTTGGGAGCGGTCAGAGAGAGGAGCAAGATCGTCACCGACAAGGCCCTGCGCAATGAGCTGAAGCACTTCGATGTCGACATGCGCAAGTTCCCCGACGTGGTGTCGTTTGTTTCCCAGATTATCAAGGTAGCTCTCGTCCCAGTCCCAGTCCCAGTCCCAGTCCCAGTCCCCGCCGCCGCCGCCGCCCTGCTGCTCGCATGATGGAGCGGTTCGCCGGCTGCAACACCCGTCCCCTGTCAACCATGGCGAATCGCAGCATACTGACCTGATGATCCACCGCAGAGAGATTACGATGCGCCCTTTAACACGATTCCCGGCCACGGCCGGCACCAGCACTTTTGTGTCGGCGGCCGAGACCGTATCGCCCAGCTTCTTTCCACCTTCCCCGAAGATGTCGACAACAGCGAGAAGTGCCGTCGTATGATTGACCTCTTCCTGGTCAGTGTACTACTGGACGCTGGTGCGGGTACCAAGTGGAGCTACAAGAGCACCGAAAATGGCCGGGTGTACCGCCGCTCAGAGGGCATCGCTGTTGCCAGCTTGGAGATGTTCAAGACGGTAGGTTATGGGACTCTTGCTTGCCAATACTGCAGCTGCTAATGGGGTGCTAGGGCCTGTTTTCCAGCGACCCAAGAAACAAGTTCCAGGTCGATAAGGATGGGCTGCGCAACCTGACGGTAGAAAAGATGGCCGCCGGCCTCCAGTCGAAGCCAGGCAATGAGATGGCTGGTATCGACGGCAGAACACAACTCCTACTGCGGCTAGCAAATGCTCTTACCGAAAAGAAGGAGTATTTCGGAGAGAGTGGGAGGCCAGGAAACATGATTGGTATGATCGATGGCTTCTGAACTACGAGCGTGCGTGTGGGGCGAGACTAACTCTCTGCAGATTACCTGCTGAACCACCCCTCAACACAGGCGTCTTCCACACCGATCGTCGTTCTGCCAACGTTGTGGAATGTTCTCATGAACGGCCTCGCGCCCATTTGGCCCGCCTCAAGAACCGCCATCAACGGCGTGTCCCTGGGCGATGCCTGGCCTTGCCAGTCCATGCCGCAACCCCCGCAGAGCCCGACGACTTCACAGTTTTCGCCTTTCCCGCCGTCGGCACAGAACTCGACAGCGGCATGGGAGTCGATTCTGCCCTTCCACAAGCTCACGCAGTGGCTATGCTACAGTCTTATGCAGCCTATGCAGTCTCTGCTCCGCATCCATTTTGCCGGCGTCGAGTTGTTGACCGGTTTGCCCGAGTACCGCAACGGTGGTCTCTTCATCGACTTGGGAGTTATTACGTTGAAGCCCGACGACACTGAGAGGGGTCTTCAGCACTACGACGAGTACTGCCGCAGGACAGGCGTCAAGCCAGTGGAAGTTGCGCCCATGTTTGAGCCTAGCGACGATGTGATTGTGGAGTGGCGTGGTGTTACTGTTGGCCTGCTGGATAGACTCTGTGTTGAGGTCAACAAGCACCTGAGGAACGAGCTCGGCGGAAACGAGCTGACGTTGGCCCAATTGCTGGAGGCCGGAAGCTGGAAGGTAAGCTCATGTGTGCACCGCTCATCCTCCAGGCCACGAGACTAACGTGAGATAGGGCGGTCGTGAAATGGCCGAGTTCAGCCGACCCAACACCAAGGAGCCACCCATCTTGATCGACAGTGATGGTACCGTTTTCTAAGCTGCTATGCTTTTGTTTTTGGGAAGGATGCATTGGATTGAGGCATTATACCTTTTGCGCCATTGGTTAGACGGCGGTGACACACGGGGGCATTGTATTCCGACGGGTGGAAAACTTGCGCATGGCGGTGGTTGAACGGCATATTGGATGACGGTATTTTGTGGCGGTTTGGGCGCCTTAATGAACATGACCTGGGCCAACGTCCATGGGGAGAATTAATGGAATGCAAGAGCTTGAGGCGCTCTGCCTCGTCTGCGATTCAACCGCCTGTTTGCCAATGTGATGTTGGAAGCCAGTCTGGAGTGGAGTGGATTTGGCCGTATGGATCATTGGCTACCCATGCCTGCACTGTAGACAGCCCCTATTGTCTAGTACACATGGTGCGAGTAAGGCACATTGTCAACAAAATTAGTCGTATCAATTACTGCACTCCCCGTATACCATTCACAGATACCGAAGTGGCTAGAAGAGTGATTCTCTATTATCCCGTGATGCAGGTGTACAGTATCCAGGCGATACGCGAGCCATGTTCCTCTCCTTCTGCTGCTGCTCCCATATGGTACAGTATCTTCTCCCCCTTTGTCGGCCAAGGGGGTTTCGGTTCTCCCTACCCGCACACCCAATCATTCTAAATGTACAGTTGCAACTTCTCTTCATGCGTCGCAATCAACCAACAAGAGCCGGCCATGTTCTTCTTGTTCTTCTTCTTCTTTCGCTCCTTCTTGTTTACCTCTCTCTCCGCCTTGACTATCGTTGGAAGAAGGGCTTGTCCTTGCGCCGCGGCGCCGGGCGGGCCTTGCGACCCTGGCCGCCCTTGGCGACGCTGATGGTGTCCTTGACCCCGTCGACCATGCTCTTGAGGGTGCCGGGCTCCGGGCCGTTGCTGCGCGGGGGCTTGTAGGTGACGGTGTTGGCGGAGGCGGCGGCCTGCTGCGCGGGGGTCATGATGGGCAGGTCGAAGCGGCGGCGGAAGGCGGGCTGGTTCATGACCCAGTTCTGGGCGACGCCGAGGGCGCCCGTGACGAGGAAGTACCACTGGATGGCGGCGGGGAGGTAGACGGTGAAGATGAGGGTGAGGGGGCCGAGGATGTACATCATGAGCTTCTGCTGGGCCTTGGACTGCGGGGTGGTGTACTGGGAGCCGAGCTGTGTGGGTGGGGGGTTTGACATGTCAGCAGAGGAAAAGGAAGAGGGGGAAAGGGGGTTAGTTGATGGAAGGATAGCGAATAGGAGACGTACCTTGACCATGGCGTACATGGCGGCCGGACCGGCGATGGGGAGGATGTAAAGGGGGTCGGGGACGGTCAGGTCGGTGATCCAGAGGAAGCCGCCGGTCTCGAGGCCGGGGACGGGGATGCCGGTGGCGCCGTTGAGGACGCGGAACATGCCGTAGCCGAAGGGGACCTGGAGCAGGCCCCAGAGGCCGGTGATGGGGTTGACGCCGGCGCGCTTGTTCATGAGGCCGAGGTCGCGGCGCATCTCGGCCATCTGGGCGGCGTCGCCGCGGGAGGTGGCGTCGAGCATGGCCTTGCGGGTGCGCTCGTACTCGGGGTCGCGCTGGAGCTGCTGCATGCGGGCCGAGGTGGCCTGGGCCTTGAGGATGGGCTTGAAGAGGACGAGGCGGAGGAGGATGGCGGTGGCGGCGATGGAGGCGTACCAGGGCAGGCCCGAGTAGACGTGGACGTGCTCGAGGGCCCACTGCATGACGGAGGAGGGGCCCCAGCCGAAGTCGAGGCCGAGGGTCTTGAGGTAGCCGATCTGCTCGGGGAGGTCGAGGAGGGAGGAGGCGTCGAGGTCGGGGATGGAGGAGGAGGGGGTGAGGTCGGAGAAGGTTGTCGTCGGCTCGGCGGCGGGAGGGATGGGGGTGGAGGAAGCGGCGGCGTCGACGACGGGGGCGGGTTCGACGGGAGCTTGGACGGGGGCCTGGACGGGAGTCTCGACGGGAGCAGGGGCGGCGGCAACGGGAGGCGGTGACGATGCTGTCGGTGCCGCCGCGGGTGCTTGGGGTTCGGGCTTGGAGCTGTTCCAGAGGGAGATGGCTCGCCTCGTCTCGAGGGAGCCGCCAATGGCCACGGAGCCGGCGATGCCGCCCAGTCTGGAGGTCCTCAGGGCGGCCCAAGGGGCGGCGCCGCCGGTGCTGCGCAGGGAGGTGCCGAAGTTTCGTCCATCGCCGAGTCGTCTGGATGACCTGGAGATCTGGCCATTGATCGTTAGGTAGTTAGCTCACGGGGATCTATCTGATTGCGACCGGGGGTGGGATTTTGTCGAGGGAAAACTCACGGATTGACTGGATAGGCTGCTGGTCGCCCTCGCGGAGGGGAGGGAGCGGAGGACGCCTCTGCTGGGCAGCATGGTGGGCGCGCTGGATTGGGGGGGGAGAGGAGAGGGCGGGTGGATGGCGGATTGAAGAATGTCTCTGTCGACAGATGCGCGGCTGGAAATTTTTGGGGACCGCCAACCAGGCACCGCGGACGCGCCGGGAAAATGTCGGGTGGGGCGGGGACCGGCTGGCCAGGCCCAAGCTCCGGCTCCGTACCCCCCCGGGCCCATGGAGGTCAGCATTGGATAGCAGGGACGCCGCGCAGCTGGTTCGTGAATTCATGCTGGGAGTGCTCTAACAGGTCTGCAGTGCAAAAGTTCATGATTCGAGAAGAAATTCTTTGATTTTGTTTGCTTCTACCCTGATATGTACGATTCGAGAGTCAAGAGTCCTGGACTCGCTCACCCGTCCCCCGGTTCACGCCGCCTGTCTAGGGGTCTTGTTTGTGTACGCCCTCGATCTTCCGGTACGCCGATGCATGTGTTTTTGTGTGTCTAGTACTGCGAGACACGGTTCCCATCATTTCTTGGACCATTGACAACCGCTCGAGTCGTGTCGGGCAGCCTCGTCCCTTGTTGTCTAAAGAGACGGATTCGCGATTCTCAACGGGCACAGGCCCAGCGAGTCGCCTTTTCGATGCGTGCAGGTCCTTATTCCCACCCACCAAGTCATTCGAGGCTCGTCAGGTCGCTCAGGCCGGGCGAAGGGCTGCGGTGCTTGTCGCGCACCTCCAGGCCGGGGCCGATGGGGTGCGCTCGCCTTCGGGACATGGGGAAGACCTATCACACGTTAGAGATCTGTTGCGAGTGGGAGCAACTCTTCAACCGGCAGCAGCGTGCGCCTCGCCTCGTCGTCCGTACCTTGGTGCCGCCCCATCCTAACCGGAAGGCCGCCTCGTGGGCGAACAGCTCTCCGAATCCGAGCATCATGCCGTTGACGAACGGCAGCAGCAGGTTGATGGCGGCGCCGCGGAGCAGGCCCCAGAGCGTGGGCGGCTTGTAGAGGATGATTGGCGAGTTGGACGAGGGAGGTGACTCGGTCAGGTCCTCGCCCTGCGAGTACTGCTCGCTGTCGGACCGGATCGTGACGCCGGACTCGGCCAGGGGGTGCAGGGAGTCGTCGTGGGAAGCCATCGTCGACGCTGGCCTGTGAGGTGGTGGTAGAGGGGTTGGGGGGCGTTTGTTGGGAGCTGCGTGGCCGCGGGCGGGAAGTGTCGATCCAACGACGCCGGCGAGCAGGTTTACCGAAACTCGGCGATGCTGGTACGGGGAGCTGCGGCTTCACCTCGGAAAATCATCACAGCTGCTTGGAAGGCGCTGGGGGGGGTCTGTGCGCCTGCTCCCAATGGGAGCTTACCTCATGCAGGTGAGCTTCGACCAGTGAGGTGGAGGGCTGATTAGATAAGCGCGGCAGCCGGCGGACGGCGGACGGCGGATGTCTGATCCGGGGCAGCCACTGGGTGAGGTCGTGCCTGCCCACTCATTGTGGTGGTGGTGGCGCTAGTGGGGTTCTGGAAGGCGGCCTGCTGGCTGGGTGGCTCTTTCTCACGTCACAGGGAACGTGCTAGAGAGGTACGGATGCAGCAAGCTCTAACTGACAGAGTCACGACCGCTAAGCTGCCTGCTCACTCCTCCGCCCTCTCAGCCTTTGACCCCGGGGAAGGAGCAACCTTGAAAGAAAACAGACCCCCGACGACTTCCTTTGCTTTATTGCCTTAATCATACGTGAATTGCTTTTGCCTTTTATATAGTCGCAACCACGATCGAACGTTCTCTACTCACATCCACCCTCTACTCGACCATCGCCCTCTCTTCCCCGCCATACCGCCCCCCGGTGCCGCCATCATCATGTCCGGCAGCAACAGCGCCGCGCGCAACAACATCCTGCGCGACTTCACCAACCTGACCGGTCTCCCGGAGGCTCGCGTACGTATTGTTTGCCCTTGGCTTCGCTTGCGCCCACCGCATTGCATCCTCCCTAGCTAACCCCGCCATCAGTGTACAGAGTACCTCGACGCTGCGAACTGGGACATTGGCCTCGCCGCCCAAGCCTACTATGCCGACCACGACTCCGAGGGCGAGATCGAGCCCGTCGCCCAGGCTCAGGCCACGCCTGCCGCTGCTGAGGAAGAGTACACCGGACCCCGAACCCTCGACGGCCGTCCCGCCCCCGAGGCTGCTCGCGCTTCGGCGTCTAAGAAGGCCCCTAAGAAGAAGGGCCTGGCGACCCTGAGCTCCATCGGCGGAGGCGGCCACGCGCACGACGATGACGATGACGAGGACGACGAGGACTTTGACGACAGGGGCCGCGGAGATCTGTTTGCCGGAGGCGAGAAGTCCGGATTGGCTGTGCAGGACCCGTCTCAGGAAGGCGGTGGTGCAAAGAAGATCATCAGCGACATCCTCGCCAAGGCTAAGGCGTGAGTGCAGTACTCGACAAGAAACTCCGGACTGCGACTGACAAGACTAGAAATGCCTCTCGCCCCGAGACCGCATCCCCCGCCGGACCCTCGCGCTCCTCCAACTTGTTCAGAGGCACCGGTCAGACCCTCGGTGGCGATGGCGTCGCCAGCCGCAGCATCCCCGACCCCGACGCTTTCCAGGAGGGCTCCGACGGCCCGCCTGGCGCGACCGGCGAGCCCCAGGAGCGCACCCTGCACTTGTGGCAGGACGGCTTCAGCATCGACGACGGCGAGCTTCACCGATTCGACGACCCAGAGAACGCGATGGATCTGAACATGATCCGTGCCGGAAGAGCACCCCTGCACCTGATGAACGTCCGCTACGACCAGCCCGTCGACGTCAAGCTCCACCAGCACCAGGAGAACTACCGCCCGCTGCCCAAGAAGTACAAGCCATTTGGCGGAGAGGGACGCCGCCTCGGCAGCCCCGTCCCCGGCGACGGCAGCTCTTCGACTACCACTCAGGCTGCTTCAAGCAGCGCTGCCACCACCTCGACGACCTCGTCGGGTCCCCAGCTGACTGTCGACGAGTCCCAGCCTACCCTGACGCTCCGCATTCAGCTGCCCAACGGCACGAGGTTGCCCGCACGCTTCAACACCACCAACACCGTCAATGACGTCTACGACTTTGTCCAGCGTGCCTCGCCCGACACCCGCACCAGAGCCTGGGTTCTGGCCACGACATTCCCGAACAAGGACCACACCGATCGCAGTCTGGTTCTGGGCGAGATGCCCGAGTTCAAGAAGGGCGGCACCGCCGTTGTCAAGTGGGCTTAAGCGGGGGACTATTATCAAAAATTGGCGGGTAACGGCGGCGTTTGGAACTTTGGCCCGATCTTTACGGACGGGCGGTCTTGGTCGGACTGTGGGCGTCTGAGGCCGTGTAGCCTCGGAATGGAATGTAGACTTAGCTCGAGAAATAGACAACATGCCCATGAGAACGGGTGGCTGGCGGGGTAGAAAAGTGACGTGTAAAAAACTTTTGACCGCAGCATAATAGCCTATTATACAATGTTTGTGTGTTCCCCCAACGCCCCCCGAAATGGTATCATTAATCATCCCTGCCATGCGCCACAGCGGCTAGCTGCTGCTCACGCGTATTCAACATAAAACAGATCTACAGGCTGCCTGCTTCCTCTCCCAGCCACACACACGCGCGCGTGGGCGCCTCACGGGTGCCCCGCAGCCTGGGATATCATGGTGGCTGGACCGTCGAGGAATTTAAAGTGCTCAATGGCGATCTGGCAGTTGAGCATGGCGGCGTTGAACCGCGCCTCGCCGGGCGGGAGGATGACCATCAGGTACGTATTCGTCGTGAACTTGAGGATGAAGAGGTTGAAGCGCGTGCCGGCCTTGTGCTCCATGCGGACGAACTGCTCCGCGTTGCGCGGGGTGCCCGTGAAGCGGCTGATGGTCTGCTTGAAGTGCTTCATGATGTTGGACATGCGCTCCAGCCGGTCCTCGGTCGGGTTGCGCTGGCCCTCCTCCGAGGTCCACGACGAGACGGCCAGGAAGGAGGTGCGCTCGAAGAGCAGCAGCTCCTCGGCCTCGATGGCGACGCCGAGGTTCGCGAGGTTGCGCTCGATGGTCGACAGGTTCGGGACGAGGTCGTGGATGATGCTCGCCCAGGCCTTGTACAGGCTCTGGTCCCAGATGCTCGTGGCGAAGGGGGTGATGTCGAAGCCGCCGCCGCCGGGCTGCTGCGCGGCGAGGGGGGAGGTGGGGTCGTCGTCCGGGTGCTGCTGGTGGAGGTAGCCGATGCTGTTGGCGTACTCGGCCGTCTTCTGGCGGACGACGCGGACGCGGTCGTCGTAGACGGACTCGCGGTGGGCGGGGACGACGAGGTCCATCTTGTGGATGAGGACGTAGATCTTGGCGCCGGGGGAGAACTGGAGCAGGGCGGAGATGATGGAGACGTAGGTGGCGAGGTCGCGGTCGAGGTCGCGCGACTCGATGTCGAAGACGTAGATGAGCACGCCGACGTTGGAGAAGACGTGCACGCGCTGCTGGGAGAGGTAGTTCTCCATGAAGGCCTCCTGGCCGCCGCAGTCCCAGAGGTTGAGGGTCAGGTTGCCGAGGAACTTGACGTGGGAGAGGTCGATGTCTATCGTTGCGCCGCTGGGAGGGGGAGGTGAGGTGTCAGAAGAGAGGACCTGGAGGGGAAGGGGAGGGGGCGGACGGACAGTCGACGGGTGTCGCGGGCGATGTAGTTGCTGAAGATGATGCTTCGCATGCTCGACTTGCCGGAGCCGCTCTTGCCCATGAGCAGGACCTTCTTCTTCTTGGGCTTCTTGACCTCGGCCAGGGGCGCGGACGGGCCGTCGGGGTAGTTGGCGTCGGCCATCGCGTGTGTGAGGCGGTCTCGCGGCCGCGGCGGCGGGGGGTTCGACGGGTTGAGCTCGCGATGGGAGCTGAAGGGGGGGGGGTTCGAGATCGGGGTTTGATCGCGGTGCGTGGGTGGTGTTCGCGGACTGAGGGTACCTGAGCTTGACTTCTACAAGGACCGTCGGGTAGAGGCTATTCGGTGAGTCGACCCGGAGCAGAAACCGTGGAACTGGGCGTCGAGGAGCAGTGCGAGGTGATCTTCTGCTCGTGCTGCGACCTGATTTCCAGGAGATGAGGTACGTACCTCTCTTTGGGCTGAAGACCGTGCGCAAGGCGATAAGATAAGGCCCTCCCAAGCCCCACCAATGCCGAGTTTCGGCTCAGCGTCCCTCCTCTCTTGAGGCACATCATGGCTTCCTGTTCGTCATCGAGATCCTCATCGACAAAACTCTACAAATCGGCAGCTTGGGTTGACTCAGTTTCGGAAGCAAATGATGACATTTGCGACCTGCTATGTCATGGCCATTCTGCGCCGTGGCTGGGACTCGAATCATGCTCTCATACACCGGCTCCGCTACACACCATCACGTCCTTGAGGAGGCCATGGTGATCACACAAATTATTCGCAATTGCATCTTGGCGACATTTCCTGAGTTTATGGTGTGAGGCCTTATCTGATGCATCATCTAATCCAGCCACAAAAAAACCAGAGGATCTTGGTCAGGTCAAAAGCCGATCGAGTCACTGGGGATCGCGTGTCGGCTTCACTCCCCAGGATCATGTCTAGTTGAGGCCGGACACCGATAAATCGACGCCATCTTCTGCTAATTCTGCGCCGATCAGTCACTGAAGACTCCATCTCCTGGATAAAAATCTGTCATCTGTCAGCGCGGGGGACGCCCACGGGCTCCCTCTTGACATTGCAGTCAGCTGATATCGCCGCGACCCAGCCATCCAGGGAGTCCAACCTCCGGTATCGTGTCCGTACAAGTCGAAGGGATAACGACCGTTGCCCAATAGTACGTCAAAGACCTGTCAAAATCGGTGTGCCCTCCAGCCCCGCCGTTTGCTGGTGCGTGAGACTCTGTCTCAGTTTCGCGACCCCCTGGGACTCACGACGACTCCAACTCGCTTCTCTCCCTTCGGCCCGGGCCAATGAAGAAGATTCTCTTGTCAGGTTTCGGGATGTCGTCTCGCACACAAGGGGCCGGACTGATACCGGCTAGTGAGGGACTAGCGACTGGTTTTCCTGTTGGATGTGTCCCCCTTCTCGTTGCTCATCCCTACCGACAAAGATGCCGCGGGGGCTCACAAAGCAGTCACATATCACTGTTCGAGCCCCCGCGCGAGACGAAGATGGGCAGTTTTCAAGAAATCTCTCTTCATCACGCTTTAGTTGAGGGTATTCACCAGCGCGTTTCTGATCTTGACCTATGATTCTCACGTCAAGGTTCAGTTCTTCGAACCTCTCGTGTAAGTCTGGACGGGCTCCAGGCCACGAAGCAGAGATGACTTCGCCGTTCTGGCACACGCAGCACGGCGTGAGCTCGCCTCTGTGGCAGACTCCACAGAGAACTCCACGACGTCCTGAAAGACCTGAGCGACCTGAGCGACCGGACCGTCCTGATACCCCAGTCAGCAATCATCAACTCCGAGCAAGCAATGCTCCTATCCGCCGAACGAGGGTTGAGACGGAGTACCGGGCCTACGTGCCCAGTAGCAGGCCTCCCATCCAGTCAAGGTACACCTCACCAGAAGATGCGCCGAATACAAACGCGACGTCAATGCTGCCGCGGCGCTCCAGCGGCTCACCTGAACGAGTCTACAGCTCATCATCCGGGCCATACGACCAGTGCCACAGCCCTGTAATGACACTCAGAATTCTCTCACCAAGCCGGCACGGAGTGCGGGACGATAAGAAGCAGAATGACCAAGAGAACCGTCCCGCCCAGGGTCCTTTGGAACGGCCTACCACGGCTCGGCCCCTAAGCCGGTCGACCAACACCAAGCTGACGTCTCCCAAACGACGCCGGTTGCCGCTGCGAGACTCCATTCTATTGAAACGCAAAGACACGCCAGACTCTTCGAAGGCAGTTACTCCCACCGAGGCAACCACGCCTCGGAAGCCTCCAGTGACTCCTGCACCGCGTGAGGGGCAGATGGGTCATGATAGCCTGCCTCCCACGCCGACAGCTCCGTCCAAGTCGCGTCTGAAGGGCTTCCCAAGGTATGCAGGGCATGTACTGCGTTGTTGAAAGGAACCACTAGCTAAAATATCTCCCAGACTGGCGGCCTTTTCTCGTGATCTCAAGCCAGCCAGATCACAGGGACAGCCCCAACCTGATCCTACCCCTTGTAAGGAGGATATAGAGCCAACCAAGCAGCAACCGCCCGTCGAAGTCAGCAAGCCTCCAGACTCTGGCGGAAACCTAGTCTCGCGCATCTGCACGATGATCCTGGATGAGGGAGTTGGAACGGGAGCTGACAGATCGTCTGCTGCGCTCAAGGTTTGGGAGGCGGTTGTGAAGTGCCTTGACGATATAAACCAAGTCCCCCGGGGCGAAGCTGCCGACAAGACTGAGAGTATCAAGACTGAGAATATCGACACAGACGCTAGCCAGTCTTTGAAGAAGACGCCACCTGCAGACTCAGGATCTTCATCTTCGCGGAATCCCTGGCCGCCAGAATCTTGGAAAGCGCATCAGAGTGGCACTGTGCACGGCAAAGACGAGGGTCGAGGCACAGGCGAATCCGGCAAGGAGGGAGACAGAGAGCTCACTGCTGATGCTTTGTCGCGACTTGAGAAAGTGGACCAGCAGGAGAAGACTCAGGCACCGGCGGCTGCGTCGAAGCTCCCGTGCCCTTTCAGAGCACGGAACCCGGCAAGGTTCAACGTGAATGACCGCTGGCATTGCGCCCAGGGCCAATGGAAGAATTTGTCCGAACTGCAGTAAGTCAAGAGCCGCTCGCATCGATTGATGGAAACTTACATCTGCTAGACAACACATTTCGAGGCATCACCGGCACCCTAGCGATTCGCATCTGTTCCAATGTCCGCGATGCGAGAAGGGCTTCTCAGAGCCTAGTGCTTTCAAGGAACATTTGATGCTTCCGCGGGAACAGATGTGCGATCCACGGTCTGAAGTCCCACCTCCCAGCAGCGACCCCGAAGACGGCATTACAGCTGGCAGGGCAAGAGCATTGTCGGAAGGCGTCGAGCGTGGAAAGATTGGGACTTGGGACGACCTTTGGCGATGTCTGTTCCCCACGGACAGAATGGTTCCCCGACCAGGTTTGTTGATCTGAGCTGCGTTATGAGTTGAGCCTTGCTGACGACTGACTACCAGCGATTCTCCCCGCCATTGAACTCCCGCAGGTAGAGCAAGAGGTCTTTGCTGGTCACAACATGTCGAACCTCAAGGCCAGCCTGGAAGAGCGCCTGAAGTTTCTCGCATCCCAGTCTGCCAACAGCGATCTGTTCTCAGCGCAGATTCCCGTCATCACCGGTTCCATATCGCTTGTGGTCGAAGCTCACCTCAGAAGCGTCTTCATCGCCTGCCGCACCCAGCCACCCACCCTCACCAATCGAACCCGTTCGGCGTCTCAGACACAGGAAATAGTGAACAACCGCCCTCGAAACCTCTCGTCGGCTTCGGCCTCCAGTGTGAAAACTTCAGACAAGCTTGAACCCCGTCGCCCACCTGTCGTACACGCCTCGAAAAGCTTCACGCGAGAAGCAGTCCATCCCCGGATGCGCACCCAGCGAAGCATCAGTGAGGGATCACCGCAAACCAGAATTCCACGAGCCCCGACGATACCCGTCCCCTCGACGCTGACCATACCGTTTCCCCGGATCTCAGCCCTGACGGAGCAGTCGGATGCCGCCCCCAGCCACGCCTCAGACGAAGGCCACGCCTCCCCCAAAGGCCACTCCTCGGATGCCGAGTACTCTTCAGGGGTCGAGTCCAACCCGACCAGCGCCGGCGGCCTGCGGGACTCTAACAACACGGACATACGCTGCAGCAAGTGCAACATGCGGCCCAGCCTCCGCCCCAACGAGGACGTCTTTGCGGACTCTCGCCTCAGCGGGGTGTCGGTCCGCGGCACGCACGACTCGAGCTGCAGGTTCTCGGACTCGGGGATCGGCATCCTGTGCCGCAACTGCAGGATGCTCGAGGAGCTCATCAACTCGTACTCGCGGGCGTCGTCGCAGTCGGCCAAGTCGGAGCGCAAGATCGAGGGCGAGGGGGCGGGTGAGGCGGAACGCAAGGAAACGTTCGCGGCGAGGCCGGCGCCGCCGTTCTCGCCGGACCCCTCGGTCTCGGTCGACGAGAATGACGAGGAGACGCTGTTTGATTTGATTTTGGACTCTGCGACGTACGTGGACGAGGACGGGCAGCGCAAGACGCAGCTCGTGTCGCCCATGTTTCCCCCACCGCGTCTGGATTTGCCGCCGAGCGGGATGAAGTACGACCGGTACGGACATGGTGAGAATTTCTTTTGACTCGGCTGGGAGGTTTTTGTTGTGGCGGTGGCGTTGTGAATCTAGGTTTCTGTTGCGATGTACGAGTGATGTGGAGTTGGATCTGTCGGTTATATGAGGAACAGGAGTTTGGGGTATTCACAACACATTCATTCACAACGAACATTAATCCTCACTATCCACTGACGTCCAACTCCTGCCACGAGATGTGAACCTCTAGGGAGAACTTTGACCCTATTCCCGTCGCGTCCGAGCCCAACTGACCACCCAATGATCGGGCCGCATCGGGAACTTCAAGGTCGTCCGACATTACGAGCTTGGCTGCATGCCTTTTGTGCCGCCCCCTTTCGTTTTCAGAATCGCGGTGGGTTACTATCTACGGATTCTTGTCAGATTTCGTGTAAACAGCCTGGCTGACTAAGCGCTCACGAAGGTATCTGCAGACCGGCGGCTCGGCTCGCTTTGACAGAATTAACCCCCACTTAGTTGAGGCTCACCACATCAAACCTCTAGTGACCTCCTCTCTGCCGATACAAACAGAAGACAAAAGAGATTGCGATGTCGCGGACAGTAAATGGCGCAGTCATCGACTTGGATAGACTGACGGACAAGGTCGAGAGAGCCCAGAAACGCGGTGTCCCGCTTGATCAGGGAACCAACGTCACGGTGCACGCGCACTTCCGCAATGACGATTATGAGAAGGAACAGAGACTCACGTTGCCATTCAATATAGTGAGGAATGACGTCAGGAGAGGCGACAGTATTCCCATCAAACGGATGGAAATCCACCTCATCATGGAGAGACCACGAGCCAAATATCTCTTTGATGAGGAGGGACTTAGCGACAACGATTTTGACGCCTGCCAGATTTTCTGTGACGGGATGAACCTGGACATCATCCGCAGAGATAAACCTTACAGCTGGTGGCACGACACAAGCAGGGCCGCGTTCCGAGATGCCGTCGCCATGCTGCCGAGGCTGGTGGACCACTTCGCCGCGCTCAGCAGTGTCGAGGTCGCGTTGCAGATCCTGAGTGACCTGCTCGACACAAAAGACCGGCTCCCGGGCCTCTTCTTCTCCGTCTCCAGCAGCCTGAGCAATGTGACGCACAGGCTGGCGGCGTTGCTGCCTCCCCGGAAGAGCGGGGAGACGATGCCGCCCGAGTCCATGCTGCAGGTGTTCCCCTACCTGGAAAAAAGCATGGCGAGGCACATCAAGGGCCTCCTGGCTGATGCCCACGCGAATGGTACAACGCCAGAGTCGGACGAGAATCAGTGGGTGCGCCTCATCCCGCATTTCACGCTTGAAATCGACATCGCCGAGGTCGAGGGCGGATGTGGCTGCATGGCCGCCATGGAAAACACACTGCTCGCTAGCGGCGGCAGCCAAAATAGCCCGCCTGTCTATCCGCTGCGGCTGTACAATGCTGCTACGGGCGCGACGGAGTTGACAAACAACAGGCCGGAGAGGTACATTTGCGTGTCGTACGAGTGGAGCGAGTTCAGACAAGTCAAACAGCTGACGCAAGCCGTGGTACAGCATCACGAGATGACGGGAAACACCTATTACTGGATCGATAGACTCTGCATTGACCAGGAAAACAAGGAGGAGAAGGGCATCGAAGTGAATCGCATGAGTGGCTACTATGGTTCTGCGGATAGCACGCTCATCCTGCCCGGTAAGCCGCTGCTGCTTTCAGAGAGGCACGACATGCACTATGGCCTCGTGAAGCTCGTCTCGGGCGCGGAGGACGAAGGCCTGGCCAAGTGGGAGACGCTCGGCTGGCATGACCGGGTCTGGACGTACCAGGAGGCCATGATGAGCCGCGAGCTGCACGTGTGGACAAGCAACTCCGCAAGGCCGCTAGCAACCATCGCGGAACTTGCCACGGAGGCGGAAGCTCGCGTCAAAGGCATCGACGTCGTCGCGGACCCCAGCTTGTTGGTTTCACCCGGCGTCTGTACCAACGTGGGAGTGGTATCGGGCGCCCTCTCCCAGCACGGGGGCAGAGGCATCGCCATGCGCGCATACACGGCCTGCGCCGCGCACAGCAACACCGTGCCGATCGAGGTCGTCAAGAAGCCCCTGCGCGAGCTGCTCGACGACACGTCGCGGCGCCGGTGCGAGAAGCCGCTCGACTCCGTGTACGGCCTCGTGGGCATGGCGCAGGAGCAGCACCTCATCCGCGTCGACTACGGCCTGGCGCTCGAGGAGGTGTACGGGCACCTGGTCACGGCGGGCGTCCTCGGCGCCGAGATGCTGCTGTCGGACACGGGCCCGGATTCGGAGGCGGGCCGGGGGCCGTGCTGGGTCACCAAGCCGGCCACGGTGCCGAGGCACGCGAGCCTGATGGGCGTCGCGGCCGAGGGTAACGTGTGCGCGATGGCGGGCGGGATGCTCGCCGTCGAGGCCATTGAGGTCATATCCTCCAAGACGAGCCGGTTCCGGCCCGAGTATGGCCGCGCGCCGGCGGAGCCACCGGCCGGGTGGAGGCGGCGGGATGTCAGCCTGCGTACCAAGCTACTGACCAAGGAGCGGGTGCGGTTTATCATGTTCGTCCGGGGCAGCGAGAGGGGCACCATGCTTCTGGTCGTGGGCAAGGAGCAGCGGTCCCTCAAAGGCGGCGTCATTGTCTGGGCCAAGAAGGTTAAGGGGGACGTCTACCACGTCTACGGGGCAGGTGTTGCAGTAGAGGAGACGGTGCCGGCGAGGAACGAGTACTGGCTGAGGAGAGCCAGGGACAGGGAGAAGATGTATAGATTCGGGCCTGCTTAGTGGATTTGGTCGGCCAAGCGAGTCGAATGGAAGAAACGGTTGCTGCAAGTAGCAAGGCAAAGCTAGGCTTGTGCCGTCTCTGTGACATGTTGTGTGTATAGACAATCCGGGTCCTCGATTGGTGCCATTTCTAAGATTACTTGCTTCCGCCTTGTGTAGCTTCGAGACATCAGGTCGAGCCCTCTTTTGGTGGGTGAGATACACCGGGTGCTGCCCCTGGGCAGCCAGATCTCTGATTTTACCAGTATCGAATGGCGTTACATGTTTGACATCGGGTTCTTTGAACTCTCTCTTAGTACGGCTCGTTACACCATTATCATGTAGACTGACTCATGCTCCCGTCTCCAACATATGTGCGTCTGTTTCGGCCAGTCCACAGGTAGGTTGAATTTGTGTTATTCGAGACCCTGTATGTAGCTGCAATTGACCACATCTCCTGCATCTGATCTGCCTGGAGTATCTTTATTCTTGCCTTCGTTGAAGACTGAGCACTGACGCCAATTTTACTGCTGCTGGTCCAGAATGGAGCATCCTCAATAGCAACATGCCACAGGCAGACCGATTGTCGAACACAGCCAAGGATGATCGATTCCGGCAGTGAATTCTAGCCAAGCTTAGTGACAAAGACCGCACTACCTGGAGTAAAGGTAATTACTACTAGGCTACACTTTGGCATCCCCTCACTTAACCCTAAAACAACAAGTATCGTCTTCAATTGCCTATGGTCGAGACCCTGGATCACAGTGTTCATCAAATTCGAAGACTAGCCCGAATCCACCTTCGCGCAGATAGTGTTTGTCGCGTTGAAGCCAAAGACGCGGTTGAATGCTCCGACTGAGGCATTTCCTGGCAAAGGCATGCTGCTGTTTCACTCGACGCTCAGTCAAACGTGCTCTGGGCGGCAGGAATGCGAGAGCAATACCAAAAGAGCACCTCACGTGCTTGTGACGTCGCGCTGCAAGGGTGTGGTGGATCGCCGAACCCCCTGCGGCGCATGTACGTCATTCTTACAGCTTCAACTCCAACTCCGGACGGCGAGCTTTGCCCAGACGAGGAAACATGCCACCGGATGGAGAGCTCAGCTGGCCGATCGCCCGGAGCTTTCCCCTCCAATAAATACGGGTAAGAAGACGCCACGCCCCCTCCTTCACGAGCTTTCCCCTACTCTCTCACACCACAGACACAACTCCCATTGAGCTCAGCGGAAAGCACAATGGCAGAACAGGACCGGTACAACTCCCACCTGGGAGTCAACACGGACAAAATCCCGACACCGAGCATGCCAGCCACGTCGGGTGCTGAGCAGGACCGCTTCGGCGGCTGGTTCGCCGGAAAGGGCGAGAAGGCCCCCGAGGCCGTCCGGCAAAACCTCCCTCGCGGCTCTGGGGCCGAGCAAGACCGTTACAATGGCTGGTTCGGCGGCGACAAGCTGCCGTCCATGGAGAAGCTCGGCGAACGCCTGCCGCACGTCTCCGGTGCCGAGCAGGACCGCTACGATGCCCACTTTGGCGGCCACGAGCTGCCCTCGGTGCGGAAGCTCGGCGAGCGCCTGCCCAAGGTCTCGGGCGCTGAGCAGGACCGATACGACCGCTGGTTCGGCGGCGACAAGGGGCCCTCGGCCGAGTGGTTCAAGGAGCACCTCCCGCAGACCTCCGGCGCCGAGCAGGACCGGTACGCCCGGTGGTGGAGCGGCAAGGCGGACGATGTCACGGAGAAGATCAACGAGAACCTGCCCAAGACGTCGGGGGCCGAGCAGGATCGCTTCGGCGGGTGGTTCGGAGGCGACAAGCTACCCTCCGCTACCGAAGTGAAGAACGCCATCCCGCAGGCCTCCGGGGCAGAGCAGGACCGTTACGGAGCTCGCTTCGGCGGCAAGGCGCCCTCCACGGAGGACATCTCGAGGAGACTACCGAGAACCTCCGGGGCCGAGCAGGACCGCTACGGCACGCACTTCAACCTGCACCCGAGCAACCCCGTCAACAGCGCCACGACAACGACCCTCGGCCTCCTGCAGAACGCCCTACTCCCCTCCTTTGGCCTTCACGCCGGCCTGAGCACCGTCGCGTACGCCGTCGCGCGCTACACCGACCGCGCCGAGGCCAAGGACTGGCTCTGGCCCTCCGGCCAGGTCGCTAATGCTTGGTGGACGGCCGTCGGCACCCGCGTCGTCTACGACGGGCTCTCGCTTCCCGCCGCCTGGGACTCGCTCGGCTACACGCAGAAGCTGCTCCTGACGGGCGTCAGCGCCTGGGGCCTGCGGCTGTTCTACCGCGTCGCGTCGCGCAGCGTCAAGCGCGGCCGGGACGACGCCCGCTACGTCGAGGCCAAGAAGACGGACCCCAAGTTCTGGGACAAGGCCTTCTTCACCATGTTCCTGCCCGAGGCCGCGTTCCAGGCCGTCATCGCCCTGCCCTTCACGCTGCCCTTCCAGGCGCCCCTGGCCAGCGCCCGCGCGTCGCTGTTCACCGGGTTCCCCGAGACCTTCCACAGCCTGGCCGTCTTCCTCTTCGCTGCCGGTTTTGCCCTCGAGACGATCGCCGATACGCAGCTTGAGGCGCACTCGCGCAAGAGCAAGGACCTCAACCGCGAGGGAGTCTGGAGCATCGTCCGCCACCCCAAGTAAGTTCCCTTCGTTTCATCACAGCCATAGAAACATCCGCTGACAGTGATAGCTACCTCGGCGACGCCCTCTGCCACCTCTCGTTCCCCGTCCTCCTTTACAGCGCCGGCATGTTGCACCCCCTCGCCGTCCTCGGCCCCGTCTTCAACTACATCATTCTCCGCTACCTCGGCGGCGACGCGCAGACCGAGGCCAGCCAGGAGGAGCGGTACTCCAACGAGAGCCCGCTCAAGTACCAGCAGCTGCAGGAGTACAAGCGAGACAAGAACAGCTTCTGGCCTAGCGTCAACGAGTGGAACAACAAGTGGGTGTGGATTGTCGCCGGCGCCGGTGTTGTCGGCGCGGCGGTCGAGCGGGGACTGCTGGCCTACTTCAAGGCTTAAGCCGGGCTGAAATACTGTGTTGATTAGTGTAATATTTGCTGGTGGCAACCCAGCTTGGCAGTGATGAAATGAAAATTGAATCAAGTATTAAGAGATTACATTATCATCTACGAATTTGTAATCGACACGTAAATACTGATGCTATCCGGATTACGCTCTGTTGGATACTCGAAGGAAGCCTCTGACTTGTAAAAGTCGTGGCAATGCTGACGAGTACGCTCTTCCGCCTGCTTAATCCCACGAGGCCCCAACTCCATCGAATGAACTGCCGCTTTTCGTACTTTGGGTTTGAACACTCAATAGCCCATATCCGCGGCCTCGTCGAATCCGCCGTTCGGGCATCTGAAATGAACGCCACGCAGCCTAATGCCGCAGCAAGAGCCGTCGCCGAAACCCTTGCCGACCTGTGGCAGTTTCAAGAAAACGTCAGCGCAATCTTCTCTCGATCGTGTGTGGTAACGATTGTCGCGGGGGCCTGCGCCTGAGGGTTGACAGGGGCTGCGGGAGGGGGTGAAGACTTACACAGGACCCAATCTTACATGCGTGGTTAATCCAGCCAATCTTGCATGAGGTTCCGTTACATTTCTGTGTCGGCGGCGAGTCCCAATGTTAGTCTGGTAAACTAGACTTGTTTGTTTTCGAGAGGTATGCGTAAAGCGGATTAAGGTAAAGGTTCGTTGCTGGCTGCGAAGTTTTGGGGGGGAAGGGGGTCCAAGATACTACGTACGCCTAGGACATCGAAATCTCGGGGGCAGCTGACGGGCTTGTCAAAGACGTTCGTCTTCACGGGCGATGTGTCCTTGGGGAGATAGTCCTCGGGAATAGCGGCGGCGCTCGCGACTGCGACGATCGAGGCGACGGCGGAGAGCAGGATCGTGATCTTCATGATGGGCGGATGGTGGCTACCTCGGACAAGGTCTGTGTATGCTTTGCTTGTGGAAATGGGAGAAGAATGGACGAAAAGAATTCTGCAACTTCCTTGTGGGATACGTGTCTGCTTTTTGTGCCTCGCGCTCAACTAGTGGGCGTTGCTCCCCGTCTATCAAGGTCAGCATTTGGAGATGGCGTTTAGCCTTGCATCGTGGCGTGGTACCCGTTAGAGAATCTATCCGAGGGCTCTGCAAACCAGGTAAGAGCGTGACTAGATGGCACTCGTACTCTGCGTTCTGTGGCATTGAGTCATTGCGCCCTTGGATTTCAAAGAACCAGCTCTTTTGGAGCAGTGACGCCCAGGGGGTTGTTGATGCTTGTGAAAGACTCTAGAGTTCTCCACGGCCAAAGGCTGGAGTATCATGTTTTCTCCTGGCATTTAACTCAGTTTCGTCCAAGGCTGCCAAAACGCCCCACAAATGAGCCAAGAGGGTTGGTATTTTCAAGACTCCTCTTCCGGTTTGCGGGTGTTAATGAAGCTTTTGGTGGCGCTGCCACTGCCCTTTTGATGGTAACCTCTCGGAAGGGTGCGCGAAGGTACTCGATTGTGCCTTGGAACGGTCTAACTGTGTTAAATCACCTGAACTTTGGATTTCAATGAGATTTCGGGCCCGAGTTGTGAGAATGTTACCTGTGACTCATCGGCTGTCCCAAAACCTGGTTTCTATACCTATGTACATCGCTCTCTGAATTCCTGTATCAATGCTTCTCAAGTACTGTATTGCAGGTAAAAGTAGATGCCAAACGGCAACTTGGGTTCGACCGGCATCGTAAGTTGCTGGCGCCTGCTTTGGCTCCGCCCTCTCGGGCCTCTGATGCTCGTCCTCCCAAACCCAGCCGACATAACTTTCAGCGTCCAGCGCTCGAAAGGGTATCAGAGTGCAATTTCAGATGAACAGAGAGTTATACTGATCAATTCGTTTTGCGTACAAGTTGTTTCAAAGTCACGCGGGTTTATTAATCGGCCGACATTATCAACTACCTGATCAAGGAGGAATAAGTTTTGCTCTTCTCATGCGGTCGAAGATGGACCCCCAGACCTGCAGCGTGTCTCTTTCTTCCGAGAAGCCCGTTGCATAGATCTTGTTAACATCATAAGGTCGGTCAAAGTCAAATTTCGACAACATCCAGTACTCCCACGTGGGCACTTGGAACGGTCTGTCGGCAAAGCCTCGCTGCAAGTCGTACTTCTGCTCCATAGCCTCCCACGCATTCTTGTTCTCCTTGATGAACGCACGCATTTCCACTGGGTCATCTTCCGCCAGCTTGACGCCCTTCAGACCGAAATATGAGCAAATGACCGGCCACCGTTCACGCCAGCTTGACGCAGTCAGCGAGTCCGCCACGTTGTATGCTTCCCCTTTCTGCTGGTTGTACGGCCTGGTCAGCGACACGTGTATGGCCTGTCGGGCGAGCATTTCGGAGCTCGAGCTGCTCCAGACCGCCTCCCAGCTCGCCGCCGTCCCGGGAAAGGGGCATTCGGCGCCTTCGCCGTGCATTTCTCGAAACAGGCTGCAAAAGACGCCAATGGTGCCGGCCATGTTGTATCCGTTGTCGGTGGGGGAAAACCCAATGACAATATCGGGCCGGGTCGCACACCACCCCCATTTTTTGTCCGCCGCAAATGCCCCCAGCCAGTCCAGCTGCGCGTAGTAGAACAACTCGTCGCGCATCGGTTTGGGGATCATTGGCATGGTCTCTTTGTAAGGGGGGTGGATGTCGCCTCTCGGCCGGTCGTCCATGAGATGCAGTCCGTAGTGCCTGCCGCCGTGTTGCACAACAACAAACTCAAGAGCTGGCGAGAGACTGTCCAATGCTGTGATGGCTTGTCGGAGTATGATTTCGTTGTCGCGGACCTCCTAGGAAGGCACCGAGCTCGCCTTGTAAGCTGAGTTTTACTTTGGTTAGTTGGTTAAGACGAAGAGACTGGAGTCTTGAGCACGCGTAAAGCTCACCCAAAAAGTAGGCGTGTGTGACTTTATCAATGTCTGGAATCTGAGCCCTCAAAACGTTTGCGAGTGATTCGGGACTGGAGTTGAGCAGGTCTACCCCTGACACGATGTTGAGTCTGTCGTCATTCGGCCACAGGACGTTCTCGCGTGGGATAGGCCGGTTGAACAGTGCGTGAACCGGACCCCATGTATTTTGTGACGGGTACTCGTTCAATAGCTCATTCACAAATGACCAGCCAGAAACACCACTGGCGCCGAAAACAATGGCCGACTTGGGAGACATGGTAAAGATGTGAGTGGAAGACTGCCCCAATGAGAATCACAAGAATCTGTTCTATCCAGCGTCTACGAGTAGGTTATATACTTGTCAACGACATTCTTCTTCTTGTCACATCTCGGCGCCGGACTGTGACATATGCCCGCTCGAGATTATGTTCGGTTCAATTTTCCCTCATTCAGAACACTCCACTATTTGCGTTTCTAGAGTTGTCCGAACAGCCTGTCCGAACGGGCATCTGTTCAACAGGAACATGATCTTCAGGAGTAGTTACGACTTTATGTACGACAGCCTCGGACTCCATCAACTCTGGGCCAATCTGGGCCAATCTGGGGAAAGCAAGGGCCTCTCCAGAGTCCTCCACCTCGGGTTCGCGTTCCACTCGGCCTGATCCTGTCGATCACGGCACTCCCGCCATGCACTAGAGTGCGGTTCGGATCACATCCGATGTCTTCCGGACGCCGTCGGCCTCCGAACATCTGCGTGAGTCTCGTTATGTAAGCGGCTTCACCTCGCATTTGGAACTCGATGATCTCTGATATTCGTATAGTGTCAAATCGTGACTAATGCAAGCCAAGGCCACGCAAAAGCCCGTATTGGATTATTTTTTGTTGTAGCACAGTTGTGGGCCGTGACATCAGGATGCTCTTCAGTCTGAGGCAGCACGGCGTCGAGGCACTCCGGTCATTGGACAGCTGTAAAAGCCGTTCAATTCTTAGGGACGCCTCGATGGGAGGGATTGTCCCAAAGGGGACAGTAACCACAAGCTCTTGAAACAGATCAAGTATATAAGTATGCTTCAACCTCCTGGTTTTCGGTCTGCCTCTAGTATGTCCATTACAACTCAAGCCAACGTTGAACCGTCTCCTATTTCGACATCATGACTTTCTTGCAAGACGCCCCGCGAGGCAGTTCGAACGAAGCCAACACCAGAAAACCTTCTTCCATAGAAACGACGTTCAAACACAATACCATTGTAGATGGAGTCCTTCGCTACCCACCCATCGGTGTCAAAGTCGTTATTGTCGGTGGCGGAATCGCCGGGCTATTCGCTGCTGTCGAGTGCTGGAGGAAGGGTCTCGAGGTTATAGTTCTCGAGAAAAGTGACGAGGTGTCTGCGCACGGTATACCTCATCCTGTCCAACACTACTTCCATGGCTAATCTTCGACAGGTGACGTCGTAGGTATCGGCCCCTCGGGCTGGTCGACCCTTCACAATTACCCAAAGATGCTTCAGGAGTGGGACGAGGTGGCCCACGGCGCCCATTGGCGCTTCTGCTACGAGAACGGCACCCCGATCGCGCCGGCATTCGAGTACGAATACAACCAAGAAGGGGTTGCGCAGCATGCTTCCCATCCCCTGTACATCAAGTCCATCATCCGGCGCTCGCAGCTCGCCAAGATGCTCGCCGACCAATGCGGCCGGTTCGGAATCCCTATTCACTTCGGCATATCCGTCACCGCCTACGACGAAGACGAGAACACGGCGACCGCTATCACTGACAACGGCCGGCGGTTTACGGGTGATGTTGTCATTGCTGCCGATGGCATCGGCACCAAGTCGCATGCCGTGGTGCTGGGACATCCTACGCGGGCCAACAGCACGGGGTTCGTCAAGTTCCGCGCCGTTGTGCCTTCGGCAAGCCTTTCTCATCACCCCGTTGTGCGAAAGGTTATGCAGAAAGAACAGAAGCCGGAGGTGCGGCTGTATTTCGGAAATCCTGAAGGCCAACATCACGCTGTGACCATCCTGCCTGAGATCGTTTGTCTCGCATCGGCGGTCAAGGTGAGATCTCATATACTCTTGGTCAACGAAACCGTTGTCTCTAACGTCGATTTAGGACGATGGCAGCGCGACGGAATCCTGGTCAGGTCGCGTCAACGGCGCACATGTACTCTCTCGCCTTGACAATGTGCAAGGCATTGACCCCCTCATCGTGGACGGCTTCAAAGCACTGACGGAGGAGAATTCCATCATTCAATGGCTGCTGGCTATGCGCGACCCCCAGCCTAAGTGGATATCAAAGGGCGGCAGGATCGTGCAAGTTGGAGATAGCGCTCACAGCTTTCTTCCGACGTCGGGCAACGGCGCAAACACGGCGATCGAGAGCTCCATCACCATCGCTGAGTGCTTGCGTCTTGGCGGTAAGGCGAACGTCAGTGTCGCGACGCAGGTCTATCAGCTGCTCAGGTGAGTCTTTCAAGGGAACGATGTCGTGGGTAGTTCTGATCCGTTGGCTTGTCATAGGTATCAGCGTGTGTCCGTGATCCAGCAAACAGGCCTGAGGAACCGCCAGCAAATGACGAGTAAACCTTCTGATGACATCTTGCGCCAGGGCAAGTGGCTGTGGACGCACCAGCCGGAGGTGTATGCGCGGAACAACTTCTCACACGCCCGCGCTCACCTTGAGCACAATGCGCCGTTCACGAACACCAATTTACCCCCAGGCCACAAATTTCAGGACTGGACGCTTGCGGACGAGATTGCGAAGGAACAGGCTGGCATATTTTCGCAAGACCTGAAAACTAATGGAGACTGGGGACTGGTTTAGCGGGGCTTATTCTAGAGGAGTTGGTGCAGTAAAATCGAGTTTGTTTCTTCCACGGTAACAGCTCAGTATTCTGCGTGACTTGCATCATGCAAAAGGTCGGCGCTGGGGCTACGTAGACAATCTCAACTCTAGACAAACGAGGATCGGAAATGGAAAGTTGCTTGAGCTTGATACAAGACATTAGATAAGCAGGCATCCATGTTAATTCCAAGTGTTTTCTTGATGCTTCCCGCCCAGCGCTACATGTGACCAGTATGCCTTCATGGTTGAGTGCTTGTACCGCCAGCGTTCTCCTCCGTGTCCGGTTTCGTCAAGCTCATCCTCCTTACTGTCTCCTTCTTCGTCGTCAAAACCTCATGCAACTCTCTGATCATCACCGGGACGGGGCGTGCAGTGACGAAGATGGCGTCAAATTGCTTCTGGACTTCTGGGTACTTCCTCAGGCATTCCCTGGCCTCCCACAGCAATCTTTCGGCAAGGGTTGGGTCAGCAGTGTTCTTGAGCATCTCTGCTATCAGCGTATTGTATCGTCTCTGGTTTGCTTCATCGACGTGCTTCTACTGAGGTAGTCAGTCTCTCGAAAGGACGCAAACCAGCGGAGCACGATAATTGAACGGGTTTCGCTCCGGGTGGAACGCCCCCGAATCACTGGCGTGAATAGGGCGGCGTGGACTGTTCATTAAAGGCGTACCTGAATGTCAAATGTAAAGTTGACGATCGGCTCAACGACGGCCGCTTTGAAATCGACCGCTGGATACAACTTTTGAACGTCCTCGCCATTCTTTAGCGTCTCCTCAATTATGCCCTCCCGACTCCGGCCGAGTATCTCCGGCTGCCGCGAAGGAGAGGCGGACTCGCCAGCAGTTGAGCTGCTCATGATGTGATTTCAGGCCCTCGGGTCGCGATGAAATTGCAGGAAATTAAAGCGCGCAAAATGCAGAGGCATTTATCGTCAATCTGAAGGTTAGCATATGATGCCGGCGTGAGGCGCATGTGAGAGTGAGAAAACAGCTGAAGATTTGGCGGAATTGGCTCGGCTCCTTGGGGGACTTTAAGTAGCGGCTGTGACGGTTGCACAAGGGAAGATCAGCAGCCAATTTTGGGGGCGGCAGGCGGCATGGCGCCCGGAAGACCGGTGGCGCGTGCCGATGAAGTCACTCCTGTGGCCGTCATTGGCGAGTGTTGGCCGTTGCATGCGCTGCCAGCCCTCCTAACAGCAATCATCCTTTAGTGGCTTGGCGAGCTGCTCGGAGTCGGTACCGAGGATGACAAAAGACGCCTGTTCCGTCGGAGTGAAGTATTCCGGCTTGATGTGAGCATGAAATCTGACTTGAAGCATCAAGAATGAGGATTGTCGGAAGCCAATACCAGTTGATAAATAGCTGCAACCGAAAGGTTGTCCAAGCACAATCCTCCTTTGTCCACCGTAACTTCGGCATCGCGATGGTGACCCTCGACTCTTGTCGTTCTTCCTCGTGTTGAATTGCAGTAGTCCAAAAAAACTCGCTAATTTGCTCCCATGTCTAGTTTGCTCCCAGGTCCCTAAGTCGTTGACGTCGTTGTCGCACCGCATCTAGCATTTGCGAGAAGGCCTGGACGGCCGCTTTGCGCCCTTCCTGCGCTCTTCTTCGCTGGGCTCCTCGGGCTCTGCCGGTTCTTCGCATTCCCTTGGCTTGACGACGGGGTTCAGGATGTCTGCCGGGGCCACCGCGGGGGCGGCGTCTTTGACAGCCGCTCGGAGGTGAAGGGCGTTGAGGATGTTGGTGTCGATGCTCAAGGCCAGCCCTGATGAGACCAGGGTGGTAAAGAAAAGGATGGAAGAGACCTTCATGATGATTGTGTGTAGGATAGATTCTTGAATTGCGTGGCGGAGTTGTGATGTAGTTGAAGCAACGCTGGTAGATCAGTTGATGTTGAGCTTGATTAAAGGTAGGTTGAGGTTTGTAAAGAGGAAATAGACAACTCTCCAGAGGATTTTACCGGTTATTAAATACATAGAGACGAGCGACGGTCATCTACGCTTGTTGGCGATGCTCAGCCCGACAGGCCTTTGGAACTGTAAGGGGCTCGGTCTTATCCGAGATCGCCGGCCTGACTCGCATCGACAATGCACAGCCCTACAGAGATTAATGCGGTAGAACACGTTCGCGAGTCGGGTTCAGGTGATTGCCCTGCCATCCTGAACTTTTTATAGTTCGGTTGAAGTTTCATCTTTGGTGATTGTGGAGACCGGCGCTCTTGTTTTTGCTGTTTACGTTGAAGACTTACCTGGGGAAATATAACTTGACCCAGTTCTCAGGAGGCCATGGAATGACAACTTCTCGGAAAACCCCGAGTTTGCAGCTCGCTTTCCGCTTCCGCGCGACGCTAGGACTACTGCCAAGTATGTTTCATAACCGTCAAGTGCTTTCGTCAACCCCGATTGACCCGTGCAACAGCAATCCTGGACCGTAGAACTGCACTGGTTCCGAGACGAGTACGCTTCCTTAGCATCAAGAAATTGTTCATGAAGACAAGATTAACCTGAATTGTGTATGAAATATGTCCATATTCTACCGCTGTTGTCTCTTATGTACGTCTTTCAATGTTTACATGTGCAATCTGTACCCTCAACTACGATTCCTTCACATTGTCTGTTCAACGTTTTGCTCAACTACTCGGTGAACACCTTCAACTCCACGAGTCGAACACGCTTGCCCTCCTGAGGCTTGACAAGGATACGAAGAGACTCTGTCGATACGCCAGTCCACTTGGCGTTCGTGATGCCATTAGCCAAGGGCTCGTCGTACGTCGCTTCGGCAACGTCAGTCCACTCGCCGCTCAAGACCTGCAGACGGTAGCTGGCAGGTACATCGAAACCCTTCTCCTCGTTGGCGAAGAAGGCAATCTCTGCACGAGCGGCCTCGACAGCGGAGCCAAACTCGATGCTGACCCATTCCTCGGCGGTGCTGCCCTCGGGAGTATCGAAGCCGTTGGCGATGGTGTCCTGCGTCCAGAACCACACGCGGCCGTCAAAAACGTCATGAAGACGGTCAATGTTGTAGTCGGGGACGGAAGCATTGATGATGGGCAGGGGCTCGGTGGCCTGCAGCTGGATCGACTGGGTCAGGGGGCGCGAGACGGAGACAGGGGCCCGGGCAACCTCGGCCGTCAGACGCTCGAGCTTGTCGGAGGACGCGACGACGCTGCCATCGACCTCAACACGGAGACCCGCCTCACCGTAGCGATCACCGGTGGCATCCCACTGGACGGCAACCTCGCGACCGTGGTACAGAATGCGCTCCGCACGGAAGTAGGAGATTGTGGCAGGGTCAGCCAGGGGGTTGACCTCAAGAACGTCGTCCTCGCGAGGACGGATGCCGACGAACCCTGACAGGATCAGGTCGATGTAGCCGGAGTGGAAGTAGTGGTGCGAGCGACCCAGGCCCACAATCGGCTCGCCGGTGTCGGGGTCGTAGTTCTCTTCGATATCGAGAATGTTGTCATAATGCTTGTTGTAATGTTGGTTGGCATACTGCTTCAGAAGGCGGGTATAGTCTCCGACATTGACGAGCGAGGACGAGTTGGGATAGTGATCCAGAACGTTGGCCAGCGACGTCAGAACCTGAGTTGTCTGATAGGGCCAAGAAGGTCCGTTCCAGTGGCATTCGGTCTGAGTACCCTCATAACGCCAGACGCGCATGTAGTACTCGTAAGAGGGCTCAACGGTGCGCAGTCCGAAGGGACCGCCGAGCTCATCGCCGCTGAGAGCGTGTTTCCACGCCTCGCCGAACTTGGCATCGTCGTCAGGCAAGTCGTGCGCCCAGGGGACGAAGCCAGCAAGCTCGCGCCCTCGGATGAAGTCCCAGTAGGTGACATTTTCATTGTCGACAAAATACCGGTCGATGAAGTGCTCAAAGGTGGAATTCCAGAGGTCTCTCTGGACGGTCTCCTTGATAGCCTCGGCACGTTTGCTGTACTCCTCAACGACGTCATCAAGACCACCCTTCAGCGAAGCAATATTGGCAATAGCGCGAGCATTGGCGTATTGGTATGTGTTGATGGTGGGCCGGAAGGCGTGGCCTCCGAAGAAACCGTCGTAGCCGCCAGAAGCATCAATGCTGGAGATGGTATACTCTGTAGCATCGGCAATGGGCTCGACCCAGAAAAGGCCCTTGGATTCGTCGTAATGGTCGCCAACCCACAAGTTGTAGACCCGTTGCATATCGCCGAGAAGAGAGAATGCCAGCTCGGGGTCGCCGTCAACGAGGTAGTTCCTCCAGACGCCGTCGGCCATGCTCTCGGAGAACTGACGCGGGTTGCTGTCGGAGCTGTACATGAAGGTGGCGTAGTCCTGCTTGAAGCGCGGGTCGCGGCACCACCGGCCCTCGGAGAGGTGGAAGATGGCAGCGCAGTTGTTGGACGCCCACGGTTGCGTCTGCCAGCCGACGTTGTCGATGAACTCGGTGCTGATGAAGCCGTACTTGGAACCGATGTCCCGCTGGTGTGTGCGGAACACGTTCCAGCGGTAGTAGTAGACGTCGGTGATCTCAGAGTCGCTGGACTCGAACAGAGGAGCACGGTTGCGGTACCACGGCGCGTCGTTGCCGAAGTATTTCTCGGTCACGGCGTCAACGTCCAACGCAGCCTGGGCCAGGCGCGCGCACAAAGGCACCGCGGTTAGAGTTGTCGAGAGCCTCATGTCGTCGAGCTGGGAGCACGGTCTCGTTGGAGTCGAAGCTGAGCGAGTCCTATGCTTGAGGTTGCTGAACCCTGCAGAGCATGTAATAACACACGAGAGTAAGTACATCTCTTTATACTCCGGCAGCCCAAGCACGTCGAATTATTGATTACACCACCTGGTCTTCGGGCCATGTCCCAGACTGGGTCGCTTGAGGACCTCATGATCACAATCGACCGACCCGACATCTTGGCTTCGCGAAGCAAATTCCGTCTCTAGCGGAGACGCGCTTCTGGGAACCTGCATATTGCCCTGAACACGATACACGCGTGCCAATCGTGCCGAGCCGCTTCCGCCGGGATGCCCCAGAACTACCGTGACCCTAAATTGGCAAGACGGCTGACGATGACGATTGCGCGGGGGGAGAGCTGGGGACCGGGGTCCCCGCATCTCGGTCGATTGGCGCGCGAATGGAACGCTCACGATTCAAGGCCGTGATCTCTGCGGGGACGAGGGGGAGCTATCATGTACCGAGGAAACGATCGGCGGGAACGGGACGACACGAGGAAAAATAGGGTTGACGCCATGTAGGAGCCATCATGTATGTCATACGACGTGATTCAGGTACGAGATGACAGCTTTGGCGGACGAACGCGGGTGACAGGTCGGACTCTAAGTCCAGATGCACCACCAAATCTGTACTGATGTTCTGCCGGTTAAATTGGATCGAGTGGGTCTGAAGCCCGGACTCTGCGGGTGTTGATTCAAACTGCGAGGGTTTCCCAGAGTGGCCGATCAAGTTTCTCCAGATACCTTGATTTGAAGTGTTGTTTAGGCTCGGGGATCCCAATCTTCCAATCAAAACGGCCCAACAGACCGAATGCCCATGTCTACAACATCACATCAGCATCCCCGTGGAGATAACCATTGTGTGATAAAGACGGCCGATGGCAGGTATTGACGGGAGTTGATTGGGGCTACCCGTTGCAAAGACAAAGCTCAACTCGCGTTTGGTCGATAACCTTCTTTCGTAATGTAAACCCAATCTTCCTTCATTCGTAAATGCTTAGCATCTATTACTTCCCTAGTCGAGAAGCAAATCCTCACCATCAAACATCCCAACAGTCTCCCAATTTGCCATGCACTTGTTACATCTTCCCCGCAATTCCGTGCTGCTCAAGTCGTGCTTGTTGATGCCTTGCCCATGAATCCAGTATCGGTGACCAGCCAGGACTATACGTCCTCGGTGGTATTGTCATCGAACCTCGATCAGTCCATGAAGGCACATGGACGTGATCAAGAACGTGAAATCCGGTATCATACTCCAGGTCACTCTGCCGTTGCTTCCATTTCTTCGATGAACCAATCGTCGGTGGAGCAGAGCTGCTACGTTTTGCGGAAGTCTTGCCCTCCGACATGGAGGGTAACAACCGGCGGAGAACCGGAACGCAGCCGCAGACTATTGCGAGATTGGCCTCTAGAGCTGTCCATATCCAGAGTTCGAAGCCCTCCCAGGTAACGTCATATGTGTTCTCCTGGACATGGTGAACCCAGTAGGTCCTCATGATTCCTGCAACGACTACAACGGTACCAAGACTGAAGAGGACCATCAAGACGACCCGTTGAAGAGTGGGAAGCCGCAGCCGGAACAGAGTCGGCATCGGAAGGATGTAGACAATGAAATCCGTCACGACGGTGGTGATCGTCTGGCCAGCCAACGGGGGCCACTCGTTGATGCAATTTCGGTCTTCAATCCACAAGTGCCAGTAATGCCAAGCGGGTCTGCCAACTGTCAGCTGATTGTGCTAGGTTGAGGCATTTGGAAGCCTTCACTCACAAGCATTGGGTCCAGAGCACGATGAGAAAGATCCATATCAGAGCAAAAACGGCCCCCATGGTCACCCAAGTAAGCCTTTGAAACAAAGATCCCAGGGGTGTTATCCTCAGATAGCTCGTGAGAATCGACAGCTTCGAGAGTCCAGAAGCAAGTAGGAAGAGAGTCTGCCCCGCAATAGAGACCTGTGTAGCTCCAGTCAACATCAGAGGTTACCTTCCCCGCCAAAGCCTAGGATTCGCTACCTCGCGGCCTTGCCTCCGCTGAACAGGAGTCAAGTCCCATACGTGGAGATTCCACCCATACAGTTGGGTTGCTGTCCAACCAGTAGAATGTTAGCTATCAACATTAGTGATTTGGCTCGCAAGTTTTAATTCATACCAAGGATGACACACACGGTGACGGATATGGAGAGCATCTGTCATTACACGATCTGTTTAATAGGTAAACTTGTGGTATTTGAGCGCAAATACGCACCGCAGCGGCAATCATAAGCCAGTCATCCCACCAGCTCCTGCGTATGACGGCAAATCTAACATAGAGTCGCAGACTCAGGCATATGAGAGCAACACTCAGGGAAGTCAACTCGACGATCAGGAGGGCAGAGCCCCGCTCTTCGGGGTCGACATAATTCGGTGGTGGCCACGATGCAACGACGTCGGAGGGCGGAAATCTCATGGTTTTCGGCATCGAAGTTGATGCCTGTGTCGCACAAAATATGGCATGTCTTGACAATCTTAATTGCCGTTGTCTCCGGGAAGGGCAACCTCAAGTCCGCATCTCCTAACAACATAGATGGAGTAATGGCTGGGGTCTACGTGTACATATATCAATCATCAACGACGAATCTTGGGGCCTAATGCTAAGGACTACAGCGCTACCAGCCACTAGGGCTTAACCTCGTTCCCCGTTACAATCCTTTCAAGTTCCCGTGTCTGCACGTCGTGTCTGACAGTTTGCCTAGAACAGCCGGACCTTCGCGCTTGAATTTTCGCCCATCTGGAGACAAATTCAAACCACACGGAATGGGTGGGGGGCTTGGTTGTCAAGTTCCACTAACGGCCAATCACGCAGGAGCCGAGGCATGAGATTGTCTCTCTTGAGTCAAGGAGACACCGAGCTATCTCACATGGAAACAGCGCTAGTGGACGCCATCGCCATGCCCCGGCGCCATCCGTTATGTTGTGCTCGCTGAGTGTATCACAAGCCTCCAGAAACAAGTTTCCCCGCCCAGTAGCATTGAACCTGTCTGAAAATTGGGGGCCCAGGAATGGAGAACGCTTGGTGTGGGCGTAGACTCCAGAGGGACGATTTCTCTGCGAGCCGGATGTAGAGAAGGGAAGTTGGATCGCTTCGCATTTGACAAGAATTGATCTCAAAGCTTCTCTCCTTCGACACTCTGCTAGGTACTAAAAGACATTAAAAACAGCAGGAAGTCTGAAAATCCATCAAATACTGACATATGCTTTGCGCACCGATGATCGAGCGGTTAGTCCTCCGTGATGCCGGGGCCGGGTTGTCCAGAGCTGCCCACCCAACCGATCGTCATTCAACGGGCTTTATGGGGCAAGTCCTCCGTGGCCGGAATGTCTTTGATTTATGGGGAGACAGCGGAAAGCTCCGGTCCTCCGTGAAATACTTCCGCCAGGTCGCGGGAGAGTCAGAAAACTTTTGCGAGAGCAATGGCATGACAAAGACTGTGGCCCCTGAGACTTTCGGACCGAACAGAAAAGCGGTTAGCAAACGTCCCGACTACCAACTGCCGAAGCCGTTGGGCAAGAAGACGGACCGTATGCGGGACTGGCGGCTGTGACTACATGTAGAGCCCGTCACAGCTAACTTACTTTCGAAGAGGAGATTGTTACGCCACGCGGCAAGCACCTATCACGGCATCTTCCACCTCCACATACGTATCAAATGATCGGTGTATGATTTCTTTCAGGCGAGTTCATGCCGGCGATGATATCAACAATGTACGCAGCGCAAACTAAATCGCCGAATTACGACGCATGGCAGTCATGTACAATGTATCGAAGTCCGGATCTTTCGCCCTTCTGACACAGAATCAGTCTAACAGGAGGATCCATGATTTGGCCCGTTCAATTTACTTTGTTCTAGTAATATGCCTCCGAAAGGCCGTCCAGCGCCTCCCAAAGCGCCTGATCGTCTTTGCTCCGGTTATCGCAGCCCAAGGAGTTCACACACCCAATCCAAGCCCGGTACTCGGGCTCACAGACGGTGCCAGCCTCCGGCAGACTCCCAGACTGGAAGTACGCCCGAATTGCCTTCCCCGTACAAATCGAGGGAGAGGAGTGTGAGCAGTGACCTTCCGTGTTCTGCTGCAGAACGACGGATCCGGGGAAGAGGGTGGATACTCGGCGAGCGCTTGGTCACACGTTAGCACCAACATAGGAACCATTGGGGATGATGGGGCTTCTCACTTTCTCAAAGGCGTGACGTTGTCGTAGGTGTTGCCGATGATGAGTAGTGGGTGGGAGGTGTTTGCCGTCCATGGGCCTTCAGTCGAGTCAGTTCAGTAACATGGTCGAGTTTCTCTGACACGTAATTACCGTTGACTCTCCAGGCTGGTCTCGCTTGCCAGTTACTGCAAAGCATCCGAATACCGCCCCAAGTTGTGCCCATGGCGTCACTCTGGTTACGCAACTCTTTGAAGTACTCGCGGAAATCAGCCTTAGTCTTATCACGCAAATCTTCGCCGTCACTGCATGCAATGGCCCCGAGATATACGGGCCCTCCTTGGTCCCTAACACAAGCCTCTGAGTAGACTCCGTCTCTCAAACAGTCAGTGCTAAGGGATATCGGATCAAGATCTCCAGCTGCCTTTCGAGCCGCAATTCGAGACCCGTTACGGGACTGAAGGTCGTTAAAGATCTCGAAGGTCGATTCTACCAGCCTCTGGTTATACAAGGCTTTTGTAAGCAGCTCCATGATGTCGGGATAGTCGATAACCATTGGGCCGTGCTCATTGTTGCCGGGGACTGATATGGGATCTTTCAGGAGTGACTCGGTAAGGCGTGCCAGGCGTCCTTTGACGACCACCGGCGGTAGACCGGGAGCAGCAAAAGGACATGCCTCGGGTGCTTCCTGGCAGTATAATGCCCATTGAGAGATAATCTGGTCGGTATCCTGAAGATTCTTCAGCCAACTGGCGCTATAGTAGTCATCGGGGTCAGCAACACCATCAATGATGACACGAGATACTCGGTCGGGGTGCATAGTGGCGAAAGTCTGGCCGAGAATGGTGCCATAGGAGACGCCCCAATAGTTTAGCTTCTCGTAGCCCTTTTGCCAACGGGTTCGCTGCAGAACCTTTTCTAGTTCGAGGCCAGATGATTCCAAGGCTGTGAGTGAATCGAGAATTCTTTCGGTTTCAGCCTGTCGCCACTGCCCATGACGCTCGATAATGGCGACGATATCCTCAACAACTTGGGCTGTGTTGGCATATTCGGCCATGTTGGGCTCATCGCCATGTTGAGTCGCGCAGCTATGGCCGAGTGCATGGTATTGTGCCCAAGCGAGGTCGACATAGCTGTCTGAAATCGCAAAAAGGTGGTCATTCGCCTGTCTAGACAGGAAATTCAACCCCGCCTGCTTGTTGGGGAAACATTTGAGATGGGGAGTCGTGTTGTTGATGCCGCGCTGGTCAAACCCGATGATGTCGAAGTATTTTCCGTCCGACAAGCCGTCGGGAGCCAGCTGAGAATGCGGTGCATCGGCCAACGCCTGTATGTACCGACCCTGGCGGATGACCTGAGAGACGCCGGAATTCCCGGGGCCGCCGGGATTCAGGACGATGGCGCCGCCGTAGCGGGGATCGGTGACGGGTACCTTTGCCGGAAGTTTGGTCAGGGCCAGGGCCGCCCTGAATGGGTTGGACGTGTCGTTCCAGTTGATGGGGACAGAGACACGGGCGCACTGCAGGCCCTCGAAGCAGGGATGATAGACCAGCTGCTCCTGGGGCTGAACCTGGGAAGCGATTGGACGTCATTCTCCAGTTCGGACTCGTTATTAATTCATCTCGGACGAAGCGCCGGACGTACCTGAAGCCAATCCAAGGCGTCTACGACTGATGTCCAAGAGTTTCCGTGGTACGACGGCTGCTTTGACCGATGATCTTGGAACGAAGTCAGCGGCGACCAGAACGAGTACAGGAGCAGGCCAGCGATGATGGCGGAAATTTTGACCGCAGGCGTCCACCATCCGCGAGCCTGATGAAGGCGTCCGGGGCTTGTGGTCTTGCCATGACTGGCCGCGGAGGACTTCTCCATAGCGCTTGTGCTGAGCAATCAACGAAAGGGGCAAATCAAGGCAATGTGAACGAGATGGAATAGCATCCGATGGGGGCCAGGAGCTGAAGCCAAGTAAACGGCCAAGCCTTGGACTTTGGGGTCGCGTCAGAATTTAACAGGTTGTTGGGAGGAGACTCGAGCGGGCTTCAACGGTGACCACATCAGGCAGCTCGGAATCCTCTGCCGCTGATTTGTCGTTGGTCTTCTGTGCCTGCAAGCAATCACCATCGGTGGTCAGCAGCGAGCATTGGAACGTGTGTTTGCTGCCGGCGTCTGTGGCCAGTCTGGGAACTTTGTAACGAGTGACGAAAGACCCGTCCTGAATCTGACATTGAAGCACCACGATCCTGCACGGTTTCCAGGTCTTCCAGCGCATGATAGCGTCAAAGTCGGCAATGATTTGCTAAGGATGCACGGAGCACGCGAGGGCGACGGGGGTGCTGACGGTACAGGGCGGGAATAAGACGGTCAACCGCGTCACATGTTCAACGAAGAAATCTCATTCAGAGAGGGCCAGGAAGCTGGCTTTGGAAGCATATGAACTATTGGCGAATTTCCCAGCTAATAAACCGAATACACAGGTGACAGATTACTGAACGAATCTCCCATTCGAGCTTGTATGGTGATGCGAGTTGGTGTAGTATTGCTGACATTAGCTAACAGCAGCGGCAGGCAAGACACGTCGTACGGCCCCAACACACCAGTAGGGATCTTGCTGACGGTCTCCATCAAGCTTGAGCCGAACTGCGCAATAAGCAACGGGGACATCCTTGGCAAGCACCGGGAAATAACAGTTTGTTCTCGAACACAGTTAATACTGTTTTTCCGACCCCTACGGCCACGGATACGGAGACGGAGACGGACACTCAATCTGTTCTTCTCGATGCGAGTTCATTGAGGTTCTAATTAGGTCTTGATGCAACAACAACCAGACACACAATTATGCACCCACCATTTAACGAGGCCTTTCTGTCCTGGTAGGGCTGGCAAGTATGTCACGTCAGGAGCGTGCGTGCATGCGCTGCACGTGGAACATGACCCTCCCATTGGATCTGAACCCTCCAAACCAGCATGAGTCTGTCCACATGTTTCTCAAAAACCTCGTTTGCTAAACCCGAGGGCGTTCATCGGATTGGAGAGTCCGAGCAGACTGATCAGCGTCCGACCCCCCGACCGGCCAACGCCAGCTCTGCCCCCAGTGTGACCCTTGTGCCAAAGATGACGACGAATAAGACCGGCTTCCCCTGGCTTGCTTGGACAGCACAAAGTTCCGCCCCCAAAATTGGACAGGGCTGAGTTCCTAGCGCTTACCTGCTGCTGCGTGCTTGCGCCCACCATTTTCTTTTTGACTCTCGGTCTGTGGTGCTCCCGCTTCTATATTTCAAGTGGCGGCTACATGTAGACGCGCTGGTGTGGCGCTTTGGGTCCTTTTGCTTTTCTGTGAAGACTAATTACTGTGTGGCTGGTTATTCATCAACGTTAATACACGCAATTAGCAAGCAAACAACGAGCGAAGGATTCAGAGTTTTGCACCGGGCCAGTGTCTAATCAACCCCAGCTAGTGTCTGTGGCCCGAGACATCGCACAGATGCTCCTCTCACAGGTCGCGACCATCCCCGCGACCCCGTTGATCGTTGCTCTATCGAGCTCGTCTCACCCACTTCAGGGGGATGATGCCCAGATCTGCCAAGCAGACGCCGGTACAGAGTTCCAGTGGGTCGAAGGATTCGACGACTTGGGGTCCCTTTCGGTAAGCTCAACTGTCTCTCAGTCTGGTGGCCTGGTCCCGTTTCCTGTCCTTGGTGCCTTGTCACTGTCTGGGACCTCTAGTGCCTGGAGTAGCTTGATATGCTTGGTCTTGCTTGTCTCTTCCTCTTCGGTTTCACTCGGGCTGCCGCAGCGTTGTACCCAGCTCTAGGCCGGCCAATCATCAGCCTTTACGCTGATGCGAAGCCACCTCACTTGGCGATGATCCTCCAGAAAAGTATTTCGGCGGGAAGGCGTTAAGGGGCGGAGCGTCAAACAACCAGTCTCAGCCCGCGCCTAGCAGGCTAACGGTCTGACCTGTGCGTGGCACAACCTCCGCCACCAAGCCCATCCCGCTCCCCCAGTCCGAGATGGTGTGCAAATCTTGTCCTTAGCGGGCCGGGCTGGATGGCTGTCTACTTTTAATATTAGGGTCGGCACTTTGCTCCACGCCCCCTGCTACGGCCTGCTGTCTGTCTCTTCCTTTTGATCCTTCTTTCCCCTTCCGTATCTCATGCTTTTCGTTCTCGTGAACTCCTACCGATTTCTGCTAGTTCTTGATCGGCCTGTCTTGTCTCGAACGGTACTCGACCATCTGTGCTCCGGAGAGCCGGTACAGCGGCGGTATTAGCATCTGCGAATCGACGGTAGCTCGACTCGGATACAGCCTTTCAAGCTATTATACGGTCAACACGCGCAGCGATAGTAGGAGAAGGCCGAAAACCGGCGATACAACAGCAACATGGCGGCGAAGTTGGATTCGAACGCGTGGTATATTGTCTCCGAGACCCGAGTCACCAACGTGTCGGCGACCAAGTACGGCAACAACCTGCAAACAACAAACGCGGGCCTTCGCGTCTACGGTATAGTGCCGCAAGCATGGCAGTTCCAACCGGTGGGGGGCGTTGAAGGGCGATACCTCGCGAGGTTGAACACGTCGGGTATCAGGGAGCAGCTCTCGGTATGCTGGCACGAGGAGGAGTTGGACCCCAGCAAGACGATCGGGTGCATGAGGAAGACCGAGTCGGACGAATCTCAGATGTGGGACATTAGCGACTGGGGTGAGTAGAGACGCTGAAAGGGCGGTAATAACATCTTACTGATGAGTCTAGGCGACGGCTCGTTCAAGTTCATGAACGTCAAGAACGGTACCGGATACGTTCTCGACGTCCATCCGAACTCCAATCTTTTCATGTCCGGCCAAGTCGAGGGCACCGAGGGCGTGTCAGATAAGCAGGTTGCCCAACACTGGGTCATGTCGAGCGAACGAGCGGTCAACGACGGCGCTTATTCCACTATCTACTCTGCAGGAGTAAGGACGTCAATGAACAATGTTCCTGAACAGAATACTGACACTTTTAGACTTCACCTGTAGCCACGGCAACAGGTACTTCCCAGGCCTCTTCTGCGACAGGGGCAGCCGGGGTTACCGGTACCGCCTCCGGCACTCCCGCAGCCTCCACATCTGATTCCGCTGCGGAGTCATCTTCTGGTGGTCTTTCGTCCGGCGCCGCCGCTGGTATCGGAGTTGGTGTCGCTCTCGGCGCCGTCGCTCTCATTGGTGCCGGAGTATTCTTTTGGTGGCGTCGCAGGAAGGCAGCCAAGGCCGCTGCCGGCGCTCCAGGCGATAACCAGCACGAGCTCGGCCAAGATGGCCCTGCTATGTCGAAGCTTAGTCCCGGTACCATCAATGCGTCCACGGCCGGGTCGACGACTTCCCCAAACACGCCTCACAACGACTACTATAGTCAAGAGGCCAAGGTTCTCGGCCACATGCAGCCTCACGCCCACGCTGCCGAGGCGGGAAACACCCCGATCTACGAGGCCCCGGCCGACACTCGCTACGAACTAGACTCGGGTCATGGGCAAGGTCACCACGGCCCGGCCCAACTTGATGATACTGCGAGGAGATGATCCAAAGGGAACTATGGCGGGTGATCAGTGGTAATGAACTTGCCAAAGAAAGACACGAAGGGAAAGTAGCCTGATACACTGCGTCGATATCAATCTTGTATACCCTTCATGCCAGTTGGTCGAAGACTAAAAGACTAGATGGCAAACTTTAAGAGACTTGATGCCTGGAGTTCGTAGGATTAAGGGAACCAAGCTTAGCGTACATAATTCTTTCTTCTTTTAAAAATACAGTTGACTATTCTCTGGCGTAGTTGTGTGTAGTGATCATTACCTTGGCCGTCTCTTACTAACTTTGGTGTTTTCATTTTCGGAGAGCGAATTTCCGCCGCCCTTTCTAAGCACTTCAGTAACACTCAACTGATTAACAACGCTCAAAAGGGTATGTGCAATTTGGTTACTGAAACTGTCTTCCGTCTACATATAGCCCATTAATCCCGAGATCGGAGTACAAGTACTCCCGCAACAAGCTGATCATTATCCGCACCTGGCGTCTGTCTCTGCAAATGGAACATATCCTTCAGCTCTTTCCAACAGATTCCACGTAGGTCGTCCGCACAGTCTCAAACTCAATGGCATGAACCTCTTCCGGGCTGGGTGTACGCTTCCCCCGTCTTTGGCCAACCTGATCCTGACCCATGGCAGACTGGATGTGGTTGGTCATGTAAGCGGACGGGTCTTCAACCCACAAGGAACAAAGCAAGGCAAAGACGCTGAAGGGAATAGTCACGTAAAACACAATCTTGAAAGCATGTCCAGCGGCGGCACGCACTGCCGCTCGGAGAGCTTCTTGGATTTCGGGCGTGATGCCTGGAACGTTGACCAGGGCCCGCGGGTTGCCCAGGTTGTATTCGATCGATGCCGGGATGATGAGGCCCAGGTCGGAGGGATTGAGACCGTTGCTGATGGCTGCTCCAGCGATCTCTTCGCCTGCGAACTCACGGAACTTTTCTTGGAAGATGGTATTGAAAATGGCATTGCCGACAGCACCGCCACCAGATCTGAATGTGCCCAGCAAGCCCATGGCCGCGCCCAAGTTTGAATGAGGTACGTGGAGACTAGCAATAGCATAAGACAAGATGGTGACCCAGACGAACATTGGTACCCCGAAAGCCGGAACGAATGCATAGGCAAGCTTCTCGTTGGGGAAGACGGTTGCCGCGCTCGCGCCGATGAAGATGGCTTGCAAGGCCATGCCGATGACGAGCTGCCACTTGATGTATCCGACCTTGTGGGCGATGAGAGGTGCGAGGACTCCAGTGAAGCCGATCATCAAGGTGTTGGGAAGCGACAGGACTCCGATCTGGATGCCATCCGTGGTGAACATGTACAGAGACCCCTGAGGGAGCAATGCTGACATGGCGTGGAAGTTCATCCCCGAGACGAAGAGGACAATCAACAAAACGGAGTAACGGCGGAACATGACAAACAGCTTCAGGGGGAACATGGGACGTGCAGCAACCTTGAAGTCGTACGTGAAGCCGCATGCCAGGACAATGAAGCCAACGACGATTGGAGCAATGGCTCCCGCGCTATCCCAAGGGTACGCCGGGGTGCCGCCCCATGTCAGGCCGATGAGGGCCGTCGCCAAGCCCGAAGTGAAGAGGAAAAGACCGATCCAATCGACATCGCGGAGCTGCTGCAGACGGGTCTTGTCAAAGTCACCGCGGGGCCGGGCGGTGGGGAAGTAGGAGAAGGCAGTGCCGATCAGGGCGACGAACTCGATGATGATGCCCAGGTTGAAGATCCAGCGCCACGACGCATACTTGAAGAGAGCATTGCCGAGGAGGACTGAGAGGATTCCCCTGTAGAGTTCATAGCAAAAGTCAGCATTGCCTCCTTCTTGGCCCTGGTCGGCAAGACGAGAGCCACGAGTGCCGGTGCGGGGATTCTCCAAGTGTTCATGGCAAAGAGAGGGTGTGGTGTTCGGTCGGCACGTCGCCATTTCAGTTCGGACCACAACTCTGAGTGCCGAAGCGTCCCAAGGAAAACAGAGTTTCTTGACTCGAGGAGAACGTTCGAACCATTGATGCGACACGGAAAGACGGGAAAACCACAGCGGAATCAGACGGTCCTCGTTCAGTGGTGCCACTTACCACGGAACCGCGATGCCGGACTCCAATATGCCCAGGCCAAGAGACCGCCACTTGTTTGGGAGCATCTCGGGAACGCCGGCGTACGAGACGAAGACGAAGCCGGTGCCGAGGCCGATGAGCGTCTCGGCCGCGATGAGGGTTGAGATGTTCTTGGACGCGGTCGCGACGATGCAGCCGATGGCGACGGTGAACTGGCCGCCGAGGACCAGCATTCGGCGACCGAAGACGTCACTGAGAGGTCCTGCTAGGGAGAAAGAACACGCCGTGGAGAGAGACCAGGAACCGACAACCCAGGCGAGGGATTCCGGCCCGCCGAGTTCCTGGGTGACTTGGACGACGATCGACGCGACTGCGAGGAAGGCAAGACCGACTGGGGGACCGAAAGATAGAGCCATAGACTGTTCGCAGTTAGATACAAATCCGCATACTTCAAGGGACGATGCTGGAAGCCCCTACGAAAATGGCGATCCACGTTTTGATGCTAACGCGTGCTTCCGCTGGGTTGTCCTCCAACGCCGCTCGATGGGGATCTTCTTCGAACTCGATGACCGCCTGGGCCTCCTGGGCCATCCGAATCTTCATCTCCCGCTCGCGACCCATCCTGGAGGACTCGTTGTAAGACATTGTCGTGATGCGCGGCAACAGTAGATGGCGATTATCGAACGGGCGCAACCAGAAACGTGGCACAATTCACAACAAGCTTCTTGAACGAGCATCGACATGGCTCGAGCTGTCTATTATACTATTCGAAGCATGATATCCAGACGGTTGATCCGAGCTCTCGAGTCTGCCGGGAACTCTTTAAAGCTTAATGGTGAGCAAAGACACTTGGCAATACGTGCCGTGTGATTGGGGTCTCTGTCGAGACGACCGCGAGCCAGGGTTGATCGCCAGAACTCGATGCAACCGGACGGGGATCAAGCTGCCTTTGACTAGCGCGGCGACGTCGTTGTCGGGGTAGAAGGGGGTCGGCAGATACGACTCCTGCAAAACCAGGACTGTTACATGAAAACCTTCTTCCAATAAGCTTTTCGTGTCGCGGACGGCAGCCGCGTTGGAGTCGAGCACAATTGGGTTGCCGCTTCAGGGTTCTAGTTGGCACACGACCTGGATTGGGAAGCGCATGGCAGGTTGAGGGTGTTATTGGTTGATGCTGCCGTGACAGTAGTTTTGGTCCGCATGATGGGGAGCGCGGGCTGCACAGCGACTGGTTTCTTGGTTATGCCATCCCGTCTTTGCCGAGCTAGAAGCCGACCTGAGCAGTGTGTGACATCGTGTTGCTGAGTTTGGACATTCGGATTCCTTTCGGGGGCTCTGAATCACCCGGGCCGAATTGGGCATTGATACTGAGTCATCCTGATGCAAGTTGGCTGACATGAAGTGTGAGGTGGTGTTGAGATGGTGCCGTGAGGAGCAATGGTTATCAAACGAGGGATATTGATAGTTCCAGGTTGTTCCGAAAACCGAAGGTCGCCGTGAATGTCACGGTTGCTGAAGCATGTCAGCGATTTCAATACTAGGAAGATAGGTAAGGGGGGTAATAGAGAAAAATAATGGGAAATCCGACTATTTAGTCTTGCAAATAAAAAACGTCGCACAATGAATGGCGGGAGAACAAAATTGAACCCAACAGAAAGAATATTTTTACAATTATTAGTTGAATCAGAGCTGTGTCAAACAGCTCGTCATCTTTCTAAACATTACACTATACAAAAGAAACCCCTTATCCCTCTAGAAACACCAATGTTGAAACCAGCAACTATTAGTACAGTTCTTCCAGTCCAATTTAGCCCCTGCTCTCCAAAACGCCAATGCTATCAGAAATCGAGAAGAGTCGCAAGCTTAAGCAGTGAAAGCGACGGCTCGCGGCGCAGCGGGCTTCAGCGGTGCAGGCGCGGCAGCGGGAGCAGCTCCGGGGGCGACGGCCGGAACAGCTGCGGGAACGGTAGCGGGAGCGGCGGCGGCTCCGGCGGCAGGAAGCGGGGCAAGAGCGGCGTCAGGCTTCTCGGGCTGACCCTGCTCAGGCTTGCCGGCCTCGGGCTTGCCCTGCTCAGGCTTGCCCTGCTCAGGCTTGCCGGCCTCGGGCTTCTTGCCCTTCTTGCCACCCTTCTTGCCCTTCTTGCCCTTCTTGCCCTTCTTGCCCTTCTTGCCCTTCTTTCCCTTCTTGCCCTTCTTCTTCTTCTTGCCCTCGGCCTCGACTTCGCCATCGGCGAGAGCCTCATCGTCATCCTCTTCCAGGGCCTCGGCGTCTTCCCACTCCTCGACGTCCTGCTCATCCTCAGGCTGAGGGGCGGCGGGAGTCAGAGCGGAAGGGGGCTGGGCTTGGCGGCCAATGAGACCAGCGGAAAGCGCCATATCACTTGAAAAATGTGTTAGCTCGTTGAAGATGATTTAGAAGATGATGTGATTCTCACGTGATGGGAGTCTCCTCATCCTTGGCGACGGAAACGGGAAGAGCGTCGATGCTGACCGCCAGGGCCGACAGAGTAAGAAGGGCGTTGATGAACTTCATGTTGAAAGTGTGGAAGAGAAGATGTTTGATATTAAGAAGAGTAGAAGATTGAAATGGCGATTGAAGTAGAGCAGTGATGAATTGAAGCCTGTTGTAGAAGATTGTTGTGTTGGATGATGAGAAAAAGAAACCTTTTGACCGGGATATCGACTGAGTCTTTATAGATTCTGATCGTATCTTGCAGATCACCAGAATCGTCTCTCAATTCATGCCGTTCTCTGTCAAAAACATGTCGTCAGTAGCGCGGTGACGTTAGATCCTGTCGTCCCAAGTTTTCCCCATGAACGGCTTTCGGGACTCCGCCAGAGAAACAAAAGGCACAGCAACTCAATGGGGAGCGCAAACCGAGAAACCCGGGTGCTCCGTGTGATGTCTCGGTCAAATCGCGATGCCGAACCCTCGCAATCTGATCACGAACAATTGGCCCCGGCTTCTCCGTGAGGCTCTGCCTGACTTGGGAAAGTCTTTTCGAAGTGCCCCCAGCTTCCGTTTGGACCAAAGCGTGGCAGCTCGCCGTCCTCAACGGTGATTGGCGCTGGGGCCTTGGGTGACGGGATCCGAATACTACCTACACGGACATTCCCTGGGCAAAAGCCGTTCGTCCAGTCTCGTTGCGGTCATATGACATTGACAACCGGTTTTCTTTCAAAGTTGCGTTGGCCGCCTTGCGCACTGCGGGAAGCTTTTCTCATGATCCGAACATCAGTCAAGGTCGAAATGACGAGTACGAACGCCGCGCACGGAGAACCTTAGATCTAGATCACGATGGGCTGAGCCTCCGTCGACGGGTGACGTCGTAATCCTGATTGGGGGGCCCCATACCTTCTATGCAGGATTCCACGTTTTCTTCTGCATGGTGCTCGAGGCGCGCACAGTTTTCCAAAGGCCAGTATGCTGAGGCTCTGGCACCCGCAAATCTCTGTTGTCCGATTTTAGCCCGCGCCGGAGTCATCTGTCCAGGCTGTAGGTGCACGCTGGCGGACTAAAAGAGACGGTTGAATACCACTCCGGATCACAAGCACCGCCCAGTCTGAGCCACTCTGAATCATGTAGGCCTTTGAGCACTGTACCTTAATGAGAGGAGAAGCCTGGGCCTCTCAACCAGAGCGTGAGTTTTCCACTTTCGCGTCCTTGCGAGAAAACGCCGTTCTTGGACCGTGTTATGGTAAATGAGAATGGGATTGGTCAGATCGCGAACAACATGGACATCTTCGCGTTCGCATACCTTATTGCCGTTCCGATCAACTCCATAAACCTGTCCCTTATCCACTGTTCAGTTATTGCACCCTGAGACTAGAAGCTTAAGGTTAATACCCCTGCATTGAGTACAATCCTTATGCGGACATTGAAGATGAGAGCAACAACAACGAGCGTCTCGGGTGTTCGCGCGCAAAGCCACTTTCTCTGTCCACCACCAGTTGTTTTCTCTGTCAGTGGAACTTTCGCTCCTCCACTACGGGAAGTACAAGCACTCACCTTGGTGGTGGGAGGTCCAAGCCACTTTGACAGTAAACCGCCCGTTGAAGGGAGTTCGCTCTGAAGTTGCTGCTGTCCGAGCCACAAGACACACGGCCCCGTTTCACAGAATTACCCAAAAGAAACAATATGTTATTTGTAGGACCTGCGCAGTCGGCAGCCCCGGAAGAGCCCAGCAGAGTCGGCAGGAAGCCGAGAAGCGGCACGGGTCCGCGATTTGAATCAGACGAACTTGTCATGAGTGTTCGGGATTAACCACCGATGTCGAGGGCAAAATCTTCAAGTTGAGCCATTTTTTGCCTAGCGCTGGGTCACTTGGGGCCTTTCATCCCCGAGGACCCCTTGGCCTAGGTTTTGTCAACATGCACGGTTCGGCCCGAGATCATGTTTGGAGCGCTCGCAACGTGGCCAACTGAGAACTGCAGACGCAACAACAACCCTATGCAGGTACGATGCAAACATTGCCGTCAAAGAACCTCATTTCTACCGATAACAGTGGCACGCGACTATGAGAATCTCTTATTTCATCTCATCTAGAAGTTCTAGAAAAACGGTTGCAGATGATTCCGCGCTGTGCGTCTGGCTGGTGGAATGCGCCGCTGCGCAATATCGGATAGATCGAGAAATGACAGGTGCGCGTTAAACTTTCAAAGGCTTGCACCCGCTTGACTTTCGGTCTTTAAGAACTGTTTATAACCTAGGTCAATGTGCTTTGCGTCTTCGGCCACCTCGCATCGATGACGTCTCCTGCGTTTTCTCTCGCGGCTTCATACTTTTCCCATATTATTGTCTCTGGAGACTTTTTTACACTCCAAGCGCGGTTTTCTACAGCTAAAAAAACATTCGATATGATCAGGATGGCTGTTTTCTTGGCCATACGTTATGAAAGCTCGAGCTTGAACTCAGTCCAGAGCATTGGCATCGTGGTGCCCGACGCGTCCGCGAGCCTCGTGGTATTAGGTTCATGAAAACCTTCAACGGCCAACTAATGAACAATGCTCAGAATTTCAACCATGGGAATCTGGGAAGTATGTCGGGAGTCCGTTCAGTAGCCATTTAGTCTAACGCCTTGACCAAAAGAGGCCTCGTGTTTTCCCAGTGAGATCCTCGACTGCGACCCTGAACTGGCCTCAGCGACATTCTTGCTCAATTTGGGGGTTTCCACTGATCCTCAGTTTTCTTGCACCTCATCATGTATCGTTCAACTTCCCTCACGCCTTCGTATTGTTCAACCAATTTTTCGTTGCCTCTGATGCCCAGCTTGCGCTCATGTTGAACGATTTCCTTTGACCAGTAATCATCATCAATAATCCACGTCCCAAGATCCTCAAATCCCAGCCTCCTGTATAAGCTGTAGCCCTCAGCTGAAGCCACCAGGAAAGTTGGAACCTTCTGATCGTCACTGATGTCGACGACCGTCCGCAAAAGCTTGGCCCCGATTCCCTTTCGCTGATGTTCAGGGTCGACCATGATATGCTTAACGTCTAGGGAGAAGTGTCAGCAACAACGCAAAAAGCCACGCGACTTCTGAGGCCCCGCCAGAAAGGGCACTTTGTGATCATGGCTTTGAATCCCCAGGGGTCTTACAATTGTGTCTTCGCCCGTCCACAGCCTTCTCATAGCACTCATCCATCTCGTCCTCCCTCGGATGAACAAAGCGCTCCCATAGCTCCTTCATATGATCCTTGATGGCGAAGAGCGCTGCAACGGGGTTTGGTGCCTCGGGAGTTTCCGGTGCCTTTGCCGCTGTCGTGGCACTGATGGGCTTCGTCGCATCGACTACGTGGTATCTGACGAAGCCCACGACAGCGTCTGATTCAGGGAGCACGGCAACCAGAAACTGGTTCTCGGGATTCTGAAGAGAGACTAGTGTGGACAAGGGCATGATGTCCCTCGGACGGCGCTCGAACCAGGCTGCGCCGAAGTCGTCGAACTGAGCGAGAGCGAGATGGTGAACTCTGGCGATGGCGTCAGCATCTGTCTCGGTAGCTTGCCGGATGCGAATCTCAGATGTTGATAACATGGCGTGCTAGGTTTTAGGTTTGAGGGATCATGAACGGTACTAAATTTAGTCTCATGTTCTTTGGTGATGTGGCAATTGACCGCGGCGATTGATCTTTTGTATGAAATCACGCCTGCTGGGAATCTGCTTACGCCCGGAGGATGACTCTCGGATGGTCGGGGGATGCTTAGCCCCGCCAATCTTCTTTAATACATGCCAGCCGTGCCGAGGAGAAAATACCGCCGGCTCAGTGGGGGCTAGCGGCATGACTCACCCGGCAGACCGGCCATGCCCCGATGCAAGCTACGGGACCTGCCCTAAAGGTTTTCCGCTTACAGGTCAGATTGGCCGAAGTCATGGATTCTCGATACGTTACGCGAGTGGCCTTGTCAGCTTATCTGCAACAGTCAGGCGTGACAAGCGGGCTACGCCTGATGTGTTCAAGTTGAGTCTCTAAAAGTAAGAAATCGAAAGCGAACAATGAATTCTCCATCTCTTCAATACCTTCGTAAGTTGCACAAAAGTGGGCGAAGTAGAAGTTCCATGCGATACAAAGGTGTTACCTAATTCGGTCACGTCAGAAGACCCAGCCTCAGAGCCACGGCAACACAAACATGGTTCAAGTCTCAACTTAGCCCGTAGACAAGTTCGCATGTATCACTAGGTCAATAAAGATATACAGAGTATAGAGACATGCGCCGTGAGAGCAAGCTTGGCAAAGAGCGGACTTGTAAAAAGTCTACAGCAAACCCATCTCAATCAACATCAGAAAAGGAGAGAGAGAGAAACACCGACACAATGCGTCTCGCTCTCTGTCACCCTCCCCGACAATCTCTCCAACGGTATCTATACGGCCTAATACAACGAGACGGGCCACAAAATCCACAAGAGGCCCGACGACATCCCGGCACTGGCTGCGCGCGCGGACTTCCAGCGCCTTGCACGAGCACCAGCGAAGGAATGGGACTCCGTATTGCGACCCTTGCAACATCAAGGTCAACTTCGGCGACCGCGCTCAAGGAAGGAATCAGAGTTTCCTTCCCATACCTATTTGCAGATTCTGGCGGTATTACTTGAGAATTTCGTAACGGGTGCACTTCAAATCATCATCAAATTCAAGGCACCACGGTCTTGATGTGTCGACATGGTTATTGAAGCTGCATCACAACCTTCATTACATCAGGTTCAAGAGACTACAAACATGCCGTTTATGCTTCTTGGAGTAACTTTGACTGTAATATCAAAATATGTGATATTGAACATTTAATTCAGTGCGGACGCTATTCACAAATATTTTAAAAAAGACGAATTGATTTCGAAATCATCTAAAAGTTCAAAGAAGGACATTTCTTCTTGTCAAGTGTCAGTCAGTGCCTTGACTGAGGTACTGTGTCAAAGAGGTCTGGCACAGCTACCAACGGTCCAACGAACTCAATCATATCGTAACTCGAAAGCTACCTCGGGTAGATTTGTGGCGTTATCATACGTATTCAAACACGTTGGTCTTTCTCCGATATCTGGCTGAAGCATGGTTATAAACGACGCCAGTTCCGGCACAACCGAGGTGCTGAAAAAATACCCAACTCCAGATGCGAATGCTCAGGACTACTTCTCTTCACCCATCAGGTACCATTGACATCGCACAACCCCCCAAAACATTCATCATGGCCGAGAACAGCAACTCAACTAGCGAGTCCGGCTGGCTCCAGGTCGTCGACGTCAGCGCAAACCTGGACCCCGTCTCAACATTGAGCCGGTACCTATCCCTCGACTCCGTCGTCGGCCCAACCTCCGCTACTCTAATCCGCAGCCAACGCACCAGTGAACAAAAGACCGACTATCTCGAGGAGATCGGCGAGGGCTACTGCGCCAAGGTCTATGACTACGCCAGCACCGGCGAAGTCATCAAGCAAGCCAAGGGAAAAGTCCAGAACCTGGAGCTCTTCAACGACTACTTCGCCCACATCAGCGTAGAGGCGGTTGTCGAAATTCGCGGCCTCCAAGTCTTCATCCCTCGCCCGGGCTTCTTTGTCGGCACGAACGAGACTTCCCAATGGTGCGTCAAGCATCAACAGTCCGGCGCGATCCCGCAGGACGACACCCTCCTCCTCGACCCCGAGTGCCTGTTGATCTCGGAGAGAATCCCGCCGATGCCGGCCCACGTCCGACGCGCCCTCATCGACGTCTATTGCCCCGAGGACCAGAAGGCAGAGGCGTACCTGGACGAGAAGAACAACAACTGCCTCCTCCGGCTCTACCTCGGGCGCCGCGGCCCCGACGCCAAAGGGGAAGAAGACGCATTTTCCCTGCGCAATTTTGAGCTGACGTTGGATAAGATGGAGACGCTGGGGATCGAGCCGCTGCAGTTCGTGGCACCCATGGCTGAGGCGCTGGCGGCGATGCACTGGGCGTCGAAGCTCGATGCCTTCGGTGTTGAGTTTGTCCTCGGCGCGTCGCGTGAGCTAGGGGCGGTGACGGAGGGGGGGACGGGGGCCATGTGGTTCCCGGAGACAGGGCGGAATGATACTCCAAATGGTCTGCAGAGAGCCGTGAGGGTGTGGCTGCTCGACTTCAATCAGGCCGAGGAGATTGAGAAGACCCTGGACGGCGTGGATCAGGCCGTCAAGGGGTTCTGGTGTAATGACCCGTACTACCCGCGTCCGGTCTCGGACAATGAGCGGGGCTCGACTGAGGATAAGCTGTGGAAGGAGTTCAAGAAGGTCTATCTCGCAACTAGCTGGAGGCTTAAGGGTGAAGGTTTCGATTTGGCGGACGTATTCATCCAAAAGGTCGAGGAGGAGGGTGCGAAGCGTGTGGCGGACGGTGCTCGGAAGACGAGCCCTCCCAAGAAGTCTTCTGGCGATGCAACGCCTTGAAAGACATAGGGGAAGAAGAACGGTATACAGTTTTTCGAGGCTCTGTGAGAGCAATTGTATGAATTAGGAGGGTAGAACACTTACCTTTGTTACTTGCGCTCAAGAATGTGACGTGTTAACGTGATGTTTCCATTGAAAAGCCCACCTTCAAAAGTAATTTCCGCGATGCCGGCGTTGAGTGTGCGGCATAGAGCTGTTGGGCTTTGCAGACATTATTTGGGCACAAGGACTGTTGATTGCCCAATGGCATGAACAATAGTCTCAGATGCATGTCTTGCCTGGAGGGTGACTATCACCGTCATCAGCCTAAAGCATGGGTACAACCTTGTAGGGTTCATTAAGCAAGTTCTTGATTTTCTAAAGATTTAATCTACCCCAATCCACTAGATATGTTCCCTTGCCCTGTGCGGTAGACATTGAATCCAACAGACATGGCAAATCTTCCTGAGAGGATAATGCAGAGCCACTCCTTGTGTTGAAGCACAGCAAATCGTCTCCCGCACGGGGACGCACTTCCTCACCTCTCTGCCTATTCTCAATTTCTTCTGCTTCTTTTTGCGGACGTTGGAAGGGTACCTTCGACTCCACGCAACGGGTACCGTGAATTAGGCTGGCGCTTCTGCGCTGAAGCTGCACGAGCCTCGTCCCAGACAATACCGGCATCCCATCTCTCGTGTCCTTGCCACTGGCGAGGCATCGTTGGGATCAAGAGCTCGTCGCCTCTTCCTGACATTTCAAACTCGGACCGGACTTTCTGAAGAAAGCTTGGATAAGATTGGATCCACTCCTCACGCGTTGCCGTCGCGATGTTCGGCTTAGTACAAGATTGCTGGACCTCCACGATCTCTTCCTCAGGAGCCGGGCGGTACGGCTTAGAAAAAAAACGAGCCAGCTTGCGCTTCAGCGGTCTGGTCGGAGGAGACTCAGCCAGTTCATCCGACGGATCGGTTCTGGTATCCAGGGCATTTTTATGCTCGGGACGTTCTGATTCAACCGAACTTCGAGAGCGTAGTTGCTCTACGTATTCATGATGATTCGCAACATCGAGTATTGGCAATTCATCATCTGTATGATCATGTGGATCAATTTCGCCCTGATGGACATCAACCCGACCCCTGTGATCTTGAGCTGATTCGTCTCGAGTGTGTTGAGGTTTCACACGTCTCAGGAGGAATTGGTGACCAAGCGTCATCTCTCGATTCCTAGCCCAATTTGAAGGCCTGCGATCCTCATTTGAGAGTCTCTCCAAGGGAATTTGCAACAGAATGTCGCGAAATAGCAAACTGATGCTGTGGAACATCACCTCTGAGTCGGTTGAAACAGCTGACAATCCGAGCTCGCTAATCAAAAAGTCTTTGGCCACCCACTTGCAGTTGACTCTGACAGTACAATCGTCTTTCGAGTAGAACGCCTTCACGGAACCCTCAACTTGTGACAGCTCGACGCTGGTTCCTCTGGTGGCAACGCAATTTTCCAATAGTTCGCTCAATGCCTTTGAGATTTCCGACGCAAATTGGGTATTCGGTACAATCGTGACTGAGTGCTGAAACATCCGCTGTCGTTGTGCGTAGGCGGTTCGGAAGATAGGTTTGCGGTGGTGCTTTTGGAGAATGCTCCAGTATTGATCCGTCAGCTCGACAGCTTCGTAGCCCATTTCCTCTATTGTATGCAACGTTTCGGTACACTAGGTCCGTCAGCTCCAAAGACAGCCAAATAATGCGAAAGAACTTACCCTTCGCTCCGTCGCTGAGCAATACCATATTTTCCCGCTGGCTTCTCGCAGCAGATAAGCTTTAAGTGCTTTCACAGTGCCACGCTTGATGTGCCGAGAAGCCAAGTGAACATCTGCGTACTGTTGGTCGGTGCTGTTGAGCATGCTACTGAGCCCACTGATGAGGTCAGGGCAGGTTTCGAGGGCATGATTCCAGATGGAGCAAATGGCTTGTGATTCTTCCTCGACGGAGCACGAAAGTCGCCGTTCTCGGTTGATAGGAAGATCGGAGAAGTCGTAGCCATACTTGAGGTTCTTTCTAGAAACACTCAGCGGTTGTCCCGACTCGGCAGTTTGAATGAGGAAGCCCTTGACGTAGATATGGCCTTGGCAGCGATTGTCTAGAAGGAGACTGCCACGACGAGAACGAATGATTCTTCCATCAGGAATGTCTTGAAGAAACAGCGCAGTCTTTGTCCATGCTTCGAACTCATTCAAAGTGACAGATGCGCGCGATGGCCGCCCGAATTTCTTTGCAGTCGAGCCCTCTCCTAGAAAGATCTGGACGTCCGTGGTAGCAGATGGGTTAAACAGGACTGAAGACCTCTTCAACTCCTCTTTCACCGGGAGTTTTGCATGAATGCGTTCAGCCAATGGCAGTTTCCGTTGGTTGACAACCAGCTTTTGCGTGAGGTTGGCGATTTCGAATGTCCATTCAGAACCTCCCGACCGGATTCTTATCTGATGCTTGTACGGCCGACTCTGAAGGATGAGCAATGCAAGTTTCAGGCCTTCGCCGTGACTTCCAGCCAGGCTGTCGTCGTCGCGTTTGGTCGTACAGCCGAAGTCTAGGTGAGAGGGCTCCAAAGTCGACAAGCGATTCGTGATTTCCACAAACCCGTGGGTAGATCTGTTCTGCATGTAAAATCGAATGTAACCCATCCACTCTTTCGGTTCCGAATGTGGCTTGAGGGCTTTGAAGATGATGTCAGTTCCGCAGTTGGTCGTATGCTCTTCTCGGAAGACACGGAGGTGTGTCTCGTCGATTCGGAAGGACGTGATCATCGCATCCCGCCTGTCACAGCCAGAGTGTCAGCCTGTTTTCAGATCATGAGGATCTAGATTTTGGCTTGCGCCTACCAGTTTTGAAAAAGCTCACGGGAAGCGTCGCTGTCGGTCCAGCCCTCTGCGTAGCCGGACTTGGCAGTGAGAGTAATCTTTGGCTTTGAGCATGAACCTGGCGTTGTCGGGTTGCTGTGCAGCTCGGATTCGGAGTCGGAGTCGCTGTCACTGGTTGTTGAGGACTGATCATCGCAGCCTTTTCCGGTGACGTGTCTGTCGTCGTCGGACTCGATCTTGATGGCGGCCTCCCGAGTTGCCATCTCGCCCGTTGCTCTTTTGCTTACTAGGTAGGTAGGTAGGCTTTCAAGGTGTCGATTTTGACGAATGGAAAGCTCCGTGAGTGAAGAAGGAGCGGGAGGAGTAGGAAGGTGGAAGTCGTGCTAGAAGACGGAAGGCACCGAATCCGGGCATACCTTCCTCCTCCGACGGGAAGTCGAAGGAAAGAAGGCACCTGCTTCTCTCACGTGATCCTGCCTCGCTGACTGTAGCGATTTCTTTTTTTCCCTTTGCCAGCACTCCCCCAGACCACCTACATCGTGGATTGCCATGATATGCATTATCCATTTGGCACGATTTCTCTATTTCACACGCTGTGGCTGCTCAATGTTCATCTCGTTCTCGCAAACCCATCTAGGACATAAACATCTCCCCGAATCTCTTCGTCCAATAACACCCAATTACCAGCCGCCAGAATATTTTCTTGGCAGGTAGTCAATTCGCAGAAAATCCAAAACAACAGTGAGATTTGTGCCCTTTTGATCGACTTTTACGGTTGGCAACTGGCCCAACGACAGTCCGACTGCCGCGTGAATTCGAACGCATTCTCTCTTGCAGTCATCATCGGCCTCAATCAACTCGTCTACACCAGAAATACCCTATCAGCAAACAGCAAACATATTCGAGCGCACAAAATGTCGTTGGTAACCATGCGTCGGGACCCCAACCCTGGGGGTAGCCAGGCACCACCAAAGGTCAGGATTAGCATCTTCCCCCTGCCCCGACTGCAACCAACGGCAGTGAACACGTCAGTCGCCCAAAATACACAAAAACCGGCTTCCAGCGAGTTTTCTCGGAAACGAACTTCTCCTACTTCTTCTTTCCGACACAAAGATTAGCAAAGCGATGCCACATCTAGCAGCAAGATGGCCGACAAACTTGCAACCTGGGTCCGCGTGAACGTCGGCGGGAGGAGCAGGGAAGACGAATCCAACGGACCCGCGCCTCTCTTTCTTTCCTCAGGCACCCGTCGCCCCATTACGCCAACCAACGTGAATGCGCCGTGCGCCAACCCAAGATACATCCGGCCAAACGGGCTCTTCTTCCAGCTCCCCGCCGAGTTGCGCTCGGAAATCCTCCTCATGGCGTTTGGGAACAAGGGACTGCACATGGCCATTGAATTCGATCATCCCCCAATGCGACACTCCTCCGGTCACTGCGGTGTCCAGCCCCCGCCAGGCTCGTGTCCGCCCGGAACGTATCCGCCGCCTGATTCGATTGCACGCCAGGTGAGAGTCCGGAAGAGATGGCAGTGGAGGAGTTGCGTATGTCACAGAGAGACGCCGAGCCGCAAGTGGTGGCGACACATCTCGTTCGACAGATGCCTCTTTGGCGAGCAGTACTACTGCCATTTCTGGCCTGGAAATATGCCAGCCAAGTGTTTTGTGGGCGTCATGGGGTGGATTTTGTCGTGCCGGCAGGCGTGAGTCTCTTCATCCGAAAATCTTCCTTCATTGGCTTCCAGATGAGCTTAACCCGGGCTGGTCTAGGTACGCCGAGACCATCGACATCATCTACGGCACAAACGTACTCAAAATCGACAACCAACACTCATTGGCAGAGTCTCTCCCTCGCATGATCCTCCCGCGGCGACTGGAGGTGGTCGGATCTGTTGAAATCGAGTGGTGTCTTCGCCGCGGGCAGTTCTCCCCCTGCGCGGATCCGTTAGACCCAGTCTCGCCACTCAAGGCAGTCACGTCCAGCTTTCCCAACGTTCGCGTGCTGCATATATCGCTCTATGGGCCACAATTCAGATTTCCTTGGACGCGGTGGCAGAACAATGCAGAAACGGAACAGATCCGGCGAGAAATCTTGCAAGCGGCGGATGCATTTGCGCAGACGGCAGGGCCCATGCTTGAGGAGTTCTTCTTGGCGGTCCCTCGTGATGCCTTTTACGTCTGGGGCATGAAGGAGCAAAAGGAACGGTATGGCTTCCGAGACGTCAGATTCTGGAGGGCTCTGCCAGCGAGTCCGTCGACAATGTCCAAGACACGGCTGTCGGGCTATTGGGTAGTCCGGGGTGGGAAGGATTAACAAGCGGCAGAGTGAGGGGACACAACGTCTGGGATATTCTTGCACTGACAGAGCATTAGAGCGCACCTGAGGGGACTGACGAGAGAGATAGATTGAGACCAATGTCACTAATTACTGCTGATTTAAGTGTTGTTACTTTGCAACTCGTTGATGCACCATGGACACTTGAGTTGCGCACCGGTCATGATGACCAATCAGACACAACAATCAACAACATGAAGCAAGGGAGTGTGCACTGCGGTCGCGTGGCAAAGCAACTGCATCGCAGGCACGATCACAGTATCATGATTGGCCCGCAGCGCAGGCCGGCAGGTTCCCTTGCATCAACTCACTCCCAGCGCGCGCCGCCGTAGCGCCGATACAGCCGAAGTCGGGTGGACGCAACGTTGGTCGGCAGTGGGGACCGAAGGCCGTGGATGGGAGATCCCGGAACGGCGAGCCTCCACCGCGACGCAACGGCTCCTTCTGACTCTCCTAGCGGCAAAGCGGCGCACATGAGCGGATCAGAGTGAGAGGCAGCGAGAGGATGCTTGGAGGGACACGATTGGAGCGCAAGAACAGAAGAAACGCTGGGCTTTTTCCGCCAGGCGTTTGAGCTTGAAAGTCTGATTTATGGGTGGGTGCCTGGTTTGTTCAAGTTTCGCCCCATGGCCGGATGACAAGACTGACAAGGCGACGTGAAGGGGATGGATCCTGGCAGGGCGCCAAGTGCCGAGCCTCTCTACACGTGCAGACTCTCTCGATGTGTGCAGCTCCTCCGCACGACAGCCAGATCGTCGTATGCTTCGGCTATTGTCGAGGGGCCAGAACGGGTTGACTTTTCACAGAGTCAGGGGGACCCATTGCACCGGAAACAAGCGCTGAGGGCCCCCGTTTTCTCCGGGATTGGCGCAAAGTCAAGCATCGGCGGGCTCCAGAGTTTTCTGTTCGGCCAAACGGTCAGTCTTTTGGGGGTGGCTTTGCCCAGAGGTGCCAGTGGTCTTGACTGCGACAGACATGCAGGTTGGAGGAGGAGGCGGCGATCAACCAACACGAACGAACGACGCCCTCGGCCGAATTCCGAGCTCGAACAAGGCGCAGGGCAGCAGGCAGGTACTTTCCGTGATTACATAGTACACTGCGGCGTAAGGTTCACCTCTCGCCAACCGGAAGCAACCGGAGTGGGCAAGGCGTAGCAGAGAAAGGGCGTTGGAAACACCACGGCAGGAACTGAGAATGACGACGGTCTGCGGCAGGAACGATCCCTAAACGGTGCAGGTGGCCGTCGGTCCTTCCACACGAGCCCTGGCCACGAGCGGATGCAACAGCCTACAGGTGCGGGTCGCGGAGGGCGCCTTCCCGTTTGGGGCAGTCGCGGCTGCCGATCTGCGTCTCCCGTCGTTTCTTGAGCCCCATTAATCTGCCCGAGGCACCTGGCATCCACCTCAGCGGGCAGCTGCCGGATCCACTCAGTATCCACAATTCCCACCGCAGACGGGTGCCGTCACTCGTCCGATTTGGAGACGGCCTGACAAACGGCAAACGGCCCCAAGAGACGAAAACCAGGCCAACCAAGAAAATGCCCAGTAATTGGCAGCAAAACGCAGGAAAAACTGGTCTGACCCGGTTATTTTATTCTCGTTCTTAATTCTCTGGAGACGTGACTGGTACGGGTATAGCGTCGGCCCCCCCGTGTGCCCACCTTCGGCCATTCTGACACTCCGTTTCTCGCTCGTGTGTCCCCAATTTTCCCCAAATCTCCCCCAAACAGTTCCCCCCCAAATGCCCCCATCGCCCCTTCTTTTCCCCTCACGAGCCGTCGCTCGCTCGGCGGTTGGCCCCGTGCTGCTCATCCCGGCGGGCCAACATTGTGGATACTTGCTAACACGGTCCGTACACCAGGTAATTAACACACCAAAATCTCCACGCGTTAAATGCCCCGGACCAGACAAGACCATGTCCTTGACCCTCACCCGGGCATGACGTCGTCGCACCCCAGATGCCGCAGCGTCCTCGCCCTCTCATACGTGCGCTTAACACGACTCGAGGATTACGGCAGCGCCTCCGGCCTTTGACGCTCTGAAATGGCTTCAGCCCGCCCGCGAGTAGCCTTGCTTTTGCTGCCCTCGCCCGACGGCACCACGCCAGTCGTCCGGCACAGCGTGAGCCTTGCTCCACAACCCGCGGGACACGACCAACGACATGGGTGTTCGATGTGAGCAGAAAGACGAAGCCGGATTCGTGTGGTTTGATTCGACTCCCTCGCAGCCGCACCTCGGCGATATTTGTCCTTGACCGGTGTTGCGTTGCAGCGAACTCTTCCCTATATATATACTCTCCGGCCTCTCTCCCCCCTTCACGGCCTCCATTTTGTCTCTCTCGTAGACCAAGGGCCTCAGGTCTCACCTTGACAGTAGCATCGCTTCGGTTTCGATTCGACTCCCGGATCCCTTCGCCGAGAATACCCACCCGTTCCAAGAACCGCCTTGCAGAGGCACCTCTCTCGCCCATCATGTATCGCATATGGAACATCTATGGTATGCACCCCAGCCTTGGCTCGCTCCCCTCTGGCCCCATTGCCACGTTTTGTCGTGCCCTTTGGATGCTGATCTCTCGTCTCCAGCGCTCGCCGCCTTTGGCACCATTGGCGGCATGCTCTTCGGCTTCGACATCTCGTCCATGAGCGCCTGGATCGGCGCCGACTCCTACATGGAGTACTTCAACCACCCGTCCTCGACCCTGCAGGGCGGCATCACCGCCTCCATGTCCGGCGGCTCCCTCGTCGGCGCTCTCGTCGCCGGCTTCCTCGCCGACCTCTGGGGCCGCCGCGGCGCCCTGAAACTTGCCTCCGTCATCTGGATCATCGGCGCCGTTCTCCAGTGCTCCTCCCAGAACGTCGCCCACCTCATCGTCGGCCGTGTCGTCAGCGGTCTCGCCATCGGCATCACCAGCTCACAGTGCTGCGTCTACCTCGCCGAGCTCGCCCCCTCGCGCATCCGCGGCCGCATCGTCGGTATCCAGCAGTGGTCCATTGAGTGGGGCATCCTGATCATGTACCTGATCTCCTACGGCTGCGTCGTCACCATCGACGAACCCAAGGCCTTCCGCATCGCATGGGGTGTGCAGGGCATCCCGGGTCTGATCCTCGGCGTCGCCCTCTTCTTCTTCCCCGAGTCGCCCCGCTGGCTGGGCCAGAAGGACCGCTGGGAGGAGTGCCACGAGGTTCTGGCCCATCTGCACGCCGGTGGCAACCGTGAATCGCCCGTCGTTCTTGCCGAGCTGGACGAGGTCAAGGAGGCCGCTCGCGTCGCCGCCGCGTCCAAGGATGTCAGCTTCTTGGGTCTCTTTGGCCCCAAAATTTGGAAGCGTACTCTTGCTGGCTGCAGTGTCCAGGTCTGGCAGCAGCTCCTCGGTGGAAACGTAATGCTGTACTACCTCGTGTACATCTTCAACATGGCCGGCATGGTGAGTCTCGATCCGTCTCGGGCTGATAATCGAAAACATGGCTGACGAACCCCTAGACCGGCGACGTCGCCTTGACCTCCTCCATCATCCAGTATGTCATCTTCCTCGTCACGACCGGCGCCATCCTGCCCATCATCGACCGCCTCGGCCGTCGTCCTCTCCTCATTGGCGGTGCCATCATCTGCTGCATCATCCACTTCACCACCGGCGCCGTCATGGCCGTCCACGGCCACGCTGTCGACTCGGTCAACGGCAACGACATCCTCAAGTGGTCCATCGAGGGTCCCCCTGCCAAGGCCGTCATCGCTCTGTGCTACATCTTTGGTAAGTCGCGCCGTTCTGCTGCTTCCACAACCCGATGCTAACAACCTACAAGTCGGCGTCTACGGCCTCACATGGGCCCCCATCGGCTGGATCTACGCCTCCGAAGTCTTCCCCCTCAAGTACCGCGCCACGGGCGTCGGTCTGGCCGCCGCCTCCAACTGGGCCTTCAACCTCGCCCTCGCCTTCTTCGTGCCCCCGGCCTTCACCAACATCCAGTGGAAGACGTACATGATATTCGGCACCTTCTGCGCCGCCATGACCTTCCACATCTTCTTCACCTACCCCGAGACCTCTGGCAAGACCCTCGAGGAGATTGACGAGCTTTTCGACTCCAACATCCCCGCCTGGCGCAGTCGCAGCGCTGGCGTGCGCTTCGAGGACCGCATCGCTGCCGCGGAGGACAAGAAGGAAAACATGCGGGAGGCTACGCATTCTGAGAAAGTCTAAGGGTAGATACCAGGCATTTTAGGAGGTGTTTGCAGCAGCAACACATACATGCTGCTTTTCAATGTAGCAAAATCTAGAAGAATAATGTCGATAATTTTGAGTTACTTGACTTCTCTCCCGCGATCTGTAACTGTCGGACGAACACGACCAAATCAATCCCACAGCCCGTGTACGGCAGAGTTTGAACGTGGTGGCTGTCATTGATTCAGCCCTCTCCGGGTGGTGGCAGGATCATGTGATGTCGTCTCAATAATGACGTCAAGACATCGACGTCATGCGGAAGCGGAAGGGGGCTCTTTGTACCAATGTATCACCGTCAACCACCGTCCTTTAAATGAACCCCTTAAAGCAACACTCTCCCGTCATCTGAAGGGAATCAAACTCAAACCACGTGTGGCATATCCCAATTCAATCCAATACAATCCATCAGAAATAAAAAATTACAAGATGGCATCCCAGCAAAACAACGACAACACCAACCAGCAGCCCGGCCTCATCGCCGGCCACGCCGAGTACATCAAGGGCGCCGCCGAGGTATGTTTTCTTCTCTTCATGACGCACGCGTCTTCTGGATGGATGGACGGAAGAAAACTGACAACCGATAGGCCACCATTGGCAACGTCACGGGCTCGCAGGCCTGGACGGCGTCCGGAGAGCAGGACAAGGCGCACGCGGCGTCGACGATGAAGGCGGCCGGCCAGCAGCGCGACGCCTCGGCGCAGGGGTACGGCAAGATCGAGGAGACGGCGGGGAAGGTGCTGGGGTGTGATGGGATGAAGCAGGAAGGGGCTGCGAGTAAGAAGGAGTGAGATGGGATTATTTGTTGATGAGAGACGGTATGGTGCAATGCGATGGTGTGTTTATTTCAACACTGAGACAAGTTTCCCCCTGTCTACTTTGTGCTTGCTGGGAATTGCCAGAGTCTTTTGTGCTTTGGCGTCATGATTGAGCCAATTGTGCCTAATACTACATTAAAATAAGACAAGCCTCAAGTATCCGGTCCTCGTCGTCGTCGCCCTCCCGCCAATGGGCATCCGACCTTATCAGCTCTCAATCAGACCTTCCACAGGAACTCCGCCAAGGTAGTCTCTCTGTCCACCATTTTGAAAGCCCGAGCAGCTTCATGAGCCAAGGCAATCCGCGGGAGTTTGCGTCCTCCCTGCCTGCTACCGGAATAATCGTCAATCATCTCCATCAGGATCTCGGCCTGCCAACGGGCCATGACCAGCTCGTTCTTGCGTCCGTCCTCCAAGAACGCGGGCACGCCGTCCGTCGGCACAATCGGCTCGGCCAGCACGACAAACGTCTGGAGAAACTTGGCGCAAAAGGCGAAGACAGCAAAGAAGTTGACGCGCGCCGTCGGACGGGGCCCGCCGCCCTCGAGCTCCTGCCTCACCCGGGCCCTGGCCTTCTCCATGTACTCGGAGAGGCTGACCTTGTCGTGCGCCTCCCGGATCTTCCGCCGCGTCTTTTGGCAGAGACCTCGCTTGGGGGGGATCCCGTGGACCTCCCCCAGGAAGCCGGGGTCTCTGCTGTGGTTGGTGAAGTGCTGGTCCACGACCAGGTTGGTCACCTCCAGGAACGCCGGCGGGCGCGCGATGCCGTACTCGAGGCGCGACGACGACGTTTTCCGCCCGTCGTCCTCGGCCTCCATCATAATTGCCGTCGTGGTTGGCGTGTCCTTGACGATCTTGCTGTTGAAGACGATGCGGCGGAATACCGACACAAAATTCCGCTCGGGAAGGGATCCGCGGAACATGCTCTCGAGGAAGACGTCGCAGAGCTCCTCGAACAGCGGAATCTTCGGGACGTCGACGGGCGAGCGACGCATGGCGTTGTACAGGTGCAGCGTGGTGGGTATGACGGCCCAGTGGGCGTTGACGTGGTAGCCCGTCAGGAAGGCCTGCGTGAGCATCTCCATCATGTGGCTGCCGGCAATCCACGGTGAAGTGTGGTACACGTCAAACTTTTTCTCGCCGAGGTAGGCACCGAGCCCGTCGTAGAGCTTCTTCAGCTCGTCGGTAAGGAAGGGGACGAAGCAATCCTCTGTGGGCATCGACTTGACGACCTCGAAAACCGGCACGATGCTGGCGCGAATTTCCATGGCCAGGCGGAGGGCTTGCAGGCGGCACTGGGCGCGGCTCAGCTTCGCCTCCGGGACCAGGAAGGACTCGTCGGTCAAGAAGAAGAGGTTGACGGCGGAGACGAGTCGGGCCTGGGCCACGGACTCGCGCTGGGACAGGAAATCCCGGGCGAAGACGAAGAAGGGCTCGCATATCGGGGTGAAGCAGCCGCACTTCAGGGGCTTCATGCCCTCCACCAGAGCGATGGCGCGCGTGGTCGTAAAGTCTTGCAGCACGTTGTCGAGGATGGCGTGGACCTTCTCCCGCTCGTGCTCGGGGAGCTTCTCACCTCCAGCCTGTTCGTCGCCGTCGTCGGGAGCAGCATGGTGATGGCGGGTCTGGAACTTGCACGAGCACTGCGCGCGATCGCACATGAAGTTTCTCCCCTCGATCTTGGGCTTGGGCGCATCCGAGAGGCGCGCGCCGTACTCGTTGATGGCCTCGGCGAGCATGAACAGGCGAGCGCCGTCCGAGATGTAGATGCTCGGGTCCACGTCGTGCGAGACCTTTGAGAAGAAGTCCTTGACGAAAGCCGTCTTGACAAAGGTGTTGACGCAGATGTCGACGAACCCGGGCGGCATGTCTCTGGCGATGTTGTAGCAGGCCAAGTCGGTAAGCCACGCGGCCAAGGGGAGCGGCATCTCGCCTCGGGCGGCGTCTGCCCAGTACTGCTTCAGCCGAGAGTGTATGGCGTGCAGTTCCTAGGTTCCCGTCAGCTTGCTTTCTACACGACAACTAGTCTTCATGAATGTGCTTACGATGAGGAAGTAGGCCGCGTCAAACACCTGACGAATCTTGTCGTCCTCCAGCCGAAAGTCGGTAAGCTTACCGGGCGCGTTTGTTGAGTTGTTTTCGTCGGATGAGCAAGAGACTGGCGAACCGCGATGCTTGTGGCTAGTGCTCGCTGGGGGAGCCTCATCACCTATGTCGTCTTCCACTGTCGGGAGAAATGAAAAGGGATTGTGCTTTTTCGGATTCTCGCCTTTGCTTGCCTCGCCGCGAGAGGTCGGTGACTGCTCTCCCAACGGAGTCAGAATCTCGAGAGTCTTTTCCAGTCTATCTTGTGTCAGTCCACGGGATTCTGCCACAGACCCAGACCAAAAGCCAAGTCAACCCACCGAAGAACGAAAACCTCATGCCCATGATCACCGGCGCCGAGCTTCTGGTAGATGCTGTAGACATGCTTGCGCTTCGCGATGGCGTTGCGGAGGAATCCGAGGACGGAGTCTGGCACCACAGACTTGGCCTTTTGCAAGGCCCTGGCCGCCTTGACGATATCTCCGGTGGAACTGCAGGTGCCGTCGCCGGCATCTCGAGGGGCCTCTAGTCGATACTGGCACCAGAGCCAGCGCAAGAAGCAGTTGGTCGACACCTTGTAGGATCTGTAGAACTCCGAGATGGAGTCAGCGTCGACGGGGGCCATCTTTAATGGCAGCAAGTTGAGGGATCCGAGTCAAGCAACTCTGGAAAAAAAGAAGAAGAATAAAAGAATTAAGCGAGAGAAAGAAAACTTTGAAGGTCTTTTGTTTTTGATGAAAGCCCAGATGTGACTTTGGGGGAGACTTTTGCAAATTCATTCCTTGACGGTACTTTTGCGGGCCATTCACAGAGAGTGCCTGAGAAACAGTGAGAAAGGGGAGACGCCGTGCAGACAACATTTTGTGAGGTCCTTTACTTGGCTCTTGTTTACTTCTCCCAACCCCTTCCGCAGCCCGGCCGGCCTTTCACATGGTTCAGCCCGAGAGAACACATGCCTCGCAGCTGGTCAGAAGGCAACAAAACCCCACTTCATTATAATGACCTTGAATGGCTTTCTCTCTCTCTCTCTCGATCACCATCTAGCTCATGTGCCAAGTCTTGTCAGAGGTAAGAGGTAGGGTTCTGTCGTGTTCTTGTGCTAGGTTACGTCTTTCAGTGACAAATGAAGGTTTACAAAGTCAATTTGCTGGCCAATTCAAATTCTCGTGAGATATTCACTCTTGGTTTCCGAACCACGCCACAGGTCCTAAAATCGTTCCTAGGGCTCCTGCATCCTGTGAGGTACCTTTAGCTCATCTAGAACACCGAAGAAGGTGATGATTGCTGCGGGGCGTTTCCTTGTGATAGAGTTTTCATATTCAGAATTGAAAGTTGAATCCCAATAGCTGTCGTTGCTTTCGTTTTAGTAGCTGTCTACGGCTTGTAGTTTGGCTTAAAGCATCTTGGCTCGAGGCAGAACTAGTTTCTAATCTTCAGTAGAGTCTGGGGAAATATAAATGTAAGGGAATATTCAGAGCTAGTGAGTAAGGTAGCTGCGCAGCCTATCGTTCTCGAATCTCGCTGATGCCCATGGCTGGTGACTGATGAGCCAACTTGAACGGCCAAGGCAAGGCTTTTAGGGGTAGGTTGTGGTAAGGGTAAGCTAAGAACAGGAAGGAGGAAAAGCAGAAGATAACGCGATAGGAGTGTAAATTTGTTGGTTACTACTACAAAAAGTGTTTCCCTCCGTAATTAGGTTTTTGTATCATGGTATCGAAGTCTCATAATGGATGCATCTTTTAATCACACATTGGGGTGTGAGTAATTTTGTCTCTAGTATTAACCTCTTCAAACGTGACTTCTTTGAACACTAGGTAAGCAGAGGTCGCGGATTGCTATGTCGAACAAGTTTGATCCAAAGGTACCACCCATTTGAATGTTTTGATAGTGTTGAGACAATGGCAGCCTGAAGTTTTAGGTATTTTCGTTTGAGTCCTTACTGTACACGACCGCAGAAGCCCGGCCATGGCGGCACCCAAAACCTTAGCCGCTGCCTGGTAATTTCAGAGTTACTCGAGACGTCATCTACCGTCCCGTCTCAAATGCAAGCAACTTGGTTGAAGTTGGAGGTGCATCCTAACATAGTCTGTCAGTATTTTCAGTATCCGCGGATACTTGGAATGACACATACGTCCAGAGGCAATGTTGCCTCGGCCATCAATCCAGTATCGGCAGCCGACAGCTACCAGGATCTCTTCGGTGTTCCTTCTGGTGCAAGCTTCGTGGACCTGGCCTGCAAGTTTCACATAATCGTATCTCGTTCTTTGATTGGGGATGGCAGGTTCACTCACTGCCGCGGATGTTGTAAACGATGTTGTTCGCAATCCATGTGCCGTCCGCAGCCTGCGCCCAGGCGTAGGTGCCGACAGCGTAAGAAAGAAGGGCGACGATGGAGAAGCGCATGATGAGGATTGTCTGGTGGTTATGAGGCAGAGATGTTCTGAAGCTGGAGAAGAGAGGCGATGATTAGGAGCATCGGGGTGCTGTCTACTTTTAATGCCCTGTCCGTCTTGTGTCGTACGTTGCCCGCGTGGAGCATGTCCGACTGCCAAGTTGAACTGGTGACCCGTACATGTACTTTCATACATAAGCGCTATTCTTCTAAAGGCAGGAGATGCAGTTGTACTTCCAGGGCGAGGTAGGCCTATGCAAAGTGCCACGCAAATAAATGCAGGTTGTTCACAAAATCGCACCAAGTTCGCTGAAGGGCCGCTTTGAATACTATTCCTGCCTAGCAATAGCCTTCAAGAAAACAATATGGATCAATTAAAAACCCCAGTTGCCTGTGAGTAGGTAGGCATCAGAACTTTGAGAAGTGTTGGCTACATCTCGTGCAATTAACTGACCATTAGCATACCTAGATCTAGGAGTTTCATAACCCAGCAGTCACTTGCCAGTATGAGCTTCCATCGGTCGATTAGAATTGGGCCATCTTTTTTTTTTCCATTTGTGTTTTGAAATTTGTGCATTTGACATCTACTTGAAGGACCTACATAGAGACCAGAATTCTTCTTGTTCCATCGCGCCACACGGACAGGGTAGACAACTCCCCGGACTACAAGCCGGAAGGATCTAGTTTGACTTTTCCATGTTCAATGGCTCCCCGAGGCATCCAATTCTCGTATTATAGGTAGGCGGGTCTGGATTGCAAGATGCCTAAATCATGATGCTTGTCTGGGGGCTCATCGAACCCACCGTTGGTGTCGTCTCGTTGCCTTCCCGGGCTAGGATTGGTACGATCGGACTGGAACGGAGCCATGCTACCGCTCCGGCCGCTCTAGCCTCTTGATAGACTGTCGCTTAACGATCCCCATCCCCAGCTCCATCCTCGTGGTCACCGTCGCCTCCTACCGAACCGACAGCCTATCCCGATTGGTGGGCTCGGACGGGATCGCCCGCGCGTGGAATCCGCTGTGCCATGTGCCGAAAGGGACAGGAATTTACTCACGGTGTCATTTTACACTAAGTACCCAGGACTCTCAGCATTGCCGCCTTTGGCGCTTTTGCTCCAGTCTTCTCCGCTGTCCCGCTATTCCTGTGCGTTCCGGAGTTGGGAGTCAAAGTAGCTCTCAAACTTCTGTGGCATGTTCTCGTATCTGCTGTCTGTTTCCTGCATTGGTACTAGAACCTACCTACCACATAGTCTGTGTGTGGTCTGCGAGCGGCCTGCAGGCGGCTGCTCGAAGCCATCCACCCACTCGACCACCCTTTCTCGAGCCACTGCTTTCACAGACTCACTAAAGCACTTCCACGGAATATAGCTAGACGAGACCATCTCACTGGAATATCAAAATCACCTCTCCAGACCTTTTCAGACGTTCATAAGTAGCTTTGATTTCTAATCCCTCCGGATGTCTCTTGCATCGCATAATCATGTATCACATCAAGTCTTGTCTTCCGTAAACCAAGTCTCCTACCAAAGAACAATTTCAGTCTCAGCACCGACTGACCAACGCCCGGCCCAACGCCTCCCTCACATAGTTTTCGCCCCATGGACAAAATTTAGTGGCAAGATCCCTTCTTCTGGTTGATCTCCTGGTCAAGCTGGTTCTTGATGTCCTCGCGCCGGCGGATCTCGTCATCCAGACGGCTCTTCATGCGTTCTCTGTTCCTGATCTCGCTGTCGAGTCTGTTCTTCTCGCTGGAGTCGCAGTCCCCGCGGCGCCCAAGAGCGAAGGTCTCGTCCCTGGACTCGATGGCAGGTACGGTGTCGAGGTCGTCGACGGTGCGTGCCTGGAGCGGTGTGGCAACGACGGTGGAGAGAAGTGCGGCGAAGAAGATGGCCTTGAAGGAACGCATTTTGAGTGGTTGGTGTTGTTGTGAGTGGTTTGTGGGAAGTTGGCAGTCGTAAGCGGCTCTGTAAGGTAGAGATGCTTGAAAATGTGAGGCAGACTCTTCCTGATTCTTTTCAAGTGTAGGTGTTTGGAATGTAGTGTTCTTGGAACTGTTGACTTGGAGGGTGTTGAATGATTGTCTCTGTCGACGGGATTTCCAAACCATTAAATAGTTCACAACCTCGAGTCTAGACCTCCCGCCAAGACCAAGATATCGTAACCTCCTCATTTAGTCTTTGGACCTTCCCAAATCTCGTCGCCGCCATCATGCACCGCCAGCGAGGTTGCCGGTAGAGTTCGGCCGGCCTGTTGCAAGGCGCACTCGGCCGGCATGCCTCCTCCCCATCGGCGGTAAACCAGACTTCTCCGCCCGCTGCGTTGCGAGAGCGACAACGAAAGTTTCCATCCATCCGCGTCTTCCTCTTTTTGGCTACCATATCCTTGGGTACTGCTCCGTCGGGACGCTCGGTCGTTGAACAACCGCCCCCCCCTCTCCCCGCTCGGACTTGTTTGTCGTACGCAAGCAACGCCCGTCTGCCAGTAGCAAGTTCGGATGAGGCTCTGGCTACCGGCCAGCAGGTCACGACCAGTAAGAAACCCACAACCCGGCGGGGGTCCGCGGGAGGGGTTAAGCTTTTTCAACGCTGCCAAATACTCTTTTGCGTGGCCTCGGCCAGGAGTAGTGTCAAGGAGGGCGGGGGTGACGAATACGCACGCCGTACCACGTCGAGCCGCGATTCAGGCACTCTGCCGGCGGGCAACCGTGCATGACTCCCGCCGAGTCTGTACGGCGTAGGGGGAAACGGCAAACTTGGCTCTGACTTGGCAGGCTGAGACGTACACGTACGCCACACACAGAATCGGCGCGGCTATCGAGGGGAGGTGGGAGGGGGTTCCGGACGAGAAAATGAGGCGGAAACTTCGGGCTCAACGACCCCCTCAGGGCGCACCAAGCATACGCGGCAGACATTTCTAGAAACGTGCGCTAGACTCCCCAGGGACTTTCTTTCCGACGGCCAGATGACACAGCCACCAAGCTTAATGAGTCTCTCAGTCTTCTATAGCACCGTCGTCACGATGGCGGACTTACGCCCCGACGGTCCACCCCGCAAAGGAGTGCGTCGGCGATCGCTGCGAGTAACTTTCCGCCGCGAAGGACGCAACAACGATACCGAGGGAAAAGGCGCGGCCTGCCGGCGATCCCGACGGGGTGGTAAGAAGGGCGGGAAGCCGCCGATCATCGCGCGTGGTCCGCCTTGGGAGCCCGACGTTGCGATCCCACATACAAACGCACTCCACCGGCCCCCCCTCCTCCAGTGCCGCCCACGCCTAATTGAACTGCTCACCTTTTCTTTCTCTCTGTTTCGGCGTTGGGCTGTTTTGAAGCTGGGCCACGCGTCGCTGCCCTGTGTGCCGGTCTACGCAGTATGCTTCTTTTTAAGCAAAAGCGAAGCTTGGATATTTTCCCCGTCTCCTCGAGTCATCCATCATACTGTTGTCGTTTCCACTTTTGCCCCAATCATCAACTACTTCCAGCTCTTTCGACGGACTCAGAAAATACCCTTCGTCTCCGAAAGCCCGAAAACCTCACCGCGGAGGGTCCGGCTGTCACCCTCCCCTTCGAAAGTTCTGCCAACTTATGCGGCTTAGGCTTTCACGTCAGTTTGCCTCCCGCACGGGGTGGGTTAGAAGGAGGAGCAGAGTTCCGATTCCACGTACACGTCCCGGGAGAGGCGATTTGACGAACCAGAACCCCGCCCAAACCGGTCGTCTCCCTCATGTCATTCAAATAAGCTCTCCCAATATCCTTGACCCACCCCCCCCAAACAACAATCTATTTGTCTTTCTCTAGCTCGTAGCTTGAGCTTCGCGTGGCTCAATCAAAAATGAAATTCCCCGTAGTGGCTTCGCCTCCGCCCCCGGCCACACTTTGCTTGTCCGCGCCCGGTACTGGAGCCACTTTGACTTTTGCCGTTTTCTCAGGGACCGGGATGGCACGATGCTCGATCCCAAAGTCTCCGGCAGAATGGTGGGCCAATCAGCCCTCAGACAAGGTGAACCACCAGAACCAGCGCCTCAATCACCTGATCCGGTCAACCTTCTAAGGGGCATTTCCCCCCCAGTTCTACTTACTTCGTTGGTCTCGAAGGCTGGTGGTTAGCCAAAAGTTCTTTCGACCCGGCTGTTGGAAAAGGGGGCCTTTTTTCTTTCTCCGTTGGTGTCTCCCCGAGTTTCGTCCGCGTGTTAGCAACGACAACTAAGATGACAATCCGATATTTTTATACCTTTTCTTGGCCGCCGTTGAGACTTTGGGTCGGCGGAAGGCTAGAATCAAGTTCGCCAAGTTTCTTTACACAGTCCTTGAGTTTGTACTCGCCACCGTCTTCCCGGATTGATCGAACACCGTATGCCTGCTCGGCGAAGGTGACTATGGCAAAGGTATTGGCGACGCCGCCACAACCGGCAGTACGAACACCTTCAGGGAATGCAACAACAGAGGCAGTGACGACGGTAGCGATGGCTATGGCAAGGAGGACAATGAAGGCAACAGCAGCGGCAATAACAGCGGAAGTGGTGTGAATGACGTCAACAATGCCAATGGTTACCAAAGTAATAATTCTCATAACAGAAGCATTTTTGATTCTGTTTTTTTGAGTAAGAGGTTGTTCGTAAGAACAAATTGGCCGGCATTCCCGGCCCCATACTGATCGGTGAAAGGTGGGGCACGGAGCGGGTGCCGGGTCGTCTCCGGGTATGACATCCGGGGACGGATTAGGTGCTAATGGCATGTGGACAAGCACTCAAAATTTTGGAAGGCTTCCAAAGCTTGGAGCCGAAATCAAGCCATCTCCCATCCGCAATGTTAATGATTGGCCTCCAAGCGTATTAGTAATTTAAACGTCCAGCCAGGTTGTTATTGGAGAAAATTCATGGAACTCAATGACTTTGGGCAGAAGTTGATTATTAGGTACATCCTATTAAAAGACAAGACAACCAAATCCTCCCCCAAGTTCTTGATGCAAATCCGTAGTTACTCATGCAAAAGGCCTCTCGGGGCCGCAGACACATCCTCCACCTGCCAGACCTTGGCTTACCCTGTGCCTTTCTCCCCGGGTACGGCCGTTAGGTCATCTAGACTCTAATCTCATGCAACGAATCTTCTTCGTGATAGTGGTATCATGTACTCTTGGTTTTCGCACAACATGTCAAAAGCTGACACATTTCAACAACGCAATTTCGGTATCTCAAAATCAAACAATTCAGACCTTGTCCTCCGCGCTGGTGTTGGGAGACCCCTCGCCAGTGCGGGTGTCGCCGGAGAGGTTCGTCATGGTCCGCTGCTGAGAGCGGCTGCGACGACCAGTAGACTCGCCGGTGTCCTTGCGGCCGAAAGAAGCCCAACTCTTGAAGCTGGAGAAGGTAATGGTCTTCTTGAAGTCGCGGCCTTCGTCCTCTCCGCCCTGGCTGAAGGCGCCGCGGACGACTTGGCGGTCTTCGAACAGGTGGAAGGTACGCTTGACAAACTTCCAGGCCTCGACGCCTACGACGTACAGGATGGTGAAGCCGACAGAAATGCCCCACTCCCAGGAGATGTCGACGTGCTTGAACAGGGTGGTGTTCAGGCCGGGAATGTAGACGACGGGGAACACAGACAGGGCACCGATGACGACAGCCCAGAAGAGGAACTTGTTGGCGTAGAGGTCCTTGAAGAGGGGGAACTTGCTGGGGTCGTCGGGGTTGAGGCGGAACATGGAGCGACGCAGGTTCTTGAACTCCCAGGCGGAAATGAGAATGATCCAGGTAAGCTCGGCGAAGACAGCAGCACGGGCGCGGAACACAGGTCTGCAGGCCTCGCTGAACTCCTTGTTGCACGAAGTACCCAGGTTGCCGCCGTTGGCACCCCAGACAATGATGACGAAGGTGACCATGGTGAGAGCGCCCATGATGATGCCGTAAACAACCATGTCCACGAGAATCTGGTTGGTGAACACACCGCGCTTCTTGTTCTGAGGGGGCTTGCGCATGACATCGGCAGCGGCTTCCTCACGACCGAGACCGAAGGCAGGGAAGGACGAAGTAACCATGTTGATCCAAAGAATCTCAAGAGGGGAAATGGGGAAAACGGAAAGCTGGTCGCTGTCGCGGAATGCTAGACCGCAGACAAGAAGAATGACTTCACCAACGTTGGAGCTGAGAAGATGGAGGATGAACTTCTGGATGTTGTCAAACATGCGGCGACCCTGGCGGATGGCAGCGACAATGGAGTTGAACTTGTCATCGGTGAGCACAATCTTCGAGGCAGACTTGGCAACGTCAGATCCGGAACCCATGGCAATACCGACGTCGGCGCGAGCCAAAGACGGAGCATCATTGACACCATCACCGGTCATGGCCATGAAAGCGTTGCGGCGACGGAGAGCGTCGATCATGCGAGTCTTGGTCTCGGGGGCACAACGAGCGATGACCAAGGGAAGTTCTTCCATGGCGTCAATCTCTGCGTCCGTCATCTTGTCGAAGTCTGTAGCCTTTTGAACGACGGCCTTGGCGATGCTGTCGGGCAGGATGCCGAGATTCTTGGGGATGATACCAACTTCCTTTGCAATGGCCTTGGCGGTCTCGGGGTGATCACCCGTGAGCATGTGCACCTTGATGCCAGCGGTGGAACACTCTGCGATGGATGCCTTAGTCTCACGGCGGGGCGGGTCGTAGATACCAGCGAGACCGAGCAGAGTGAGTCCTTGTTCGACTTCGCCACGCAACTCGTCCTCCTTCTCGGAGGTAACGTTGGCCTGGTTGATTGTGAATTTTCCATTCCATTCGCGGTAGCTGATGGCAAGCACTCGCTGGCCCTGAGAAGCCAAGTTGTTCATCTGGTCAAGAACTTGACCCTTGAGCTCCTCAGTGAGTTCCTGCTTGGCGTCGCCAAAGCCGAGGTGGGTGCAAAGATCCAGAATGCGCTCGACGGCTCCCTTGGTAAAGACCAGACTGTTCTCCCGGCCCCAGACATCGGCTGTCTCGTCGCTCTCGGGAACATCGTAGATGACGGACATGCGCTTGATGGAGCTGTCGAAGGGGAATTCAGCCAATTGGTGCCAGCCCTGTCCCTCGAGGAATTTCTTGCCGAGCTTGAACCGATGGGAAAAGACTTGAAGGGCAATCTCGGTAGGCTCGCCAGTCGTTTGCCACTTGGCCTCGTCATCGTCATATCGAACGGTGGCCAAGTTGCAAAGGGCGGAGGACAGGAGGAATGCTTTGAGGGGAGGGGTCATTTCAGCGTCTACCTCAGGCTCAGGGGCCTTTGTGGGCTGCTTGTTTTGCAACTTCTCCTCGGGAACATCGAACTTGAGGACGGCGGCGGAACGCTCCTGGTCGTAGTCGCGCTTGGGGGCCTCCTCGACCTTCTCCTCCTCCTTGGACTCGGTGTAGGTGACCTTGCCCTTGGTGGGGTCAGAGGGGTTCTGGGAATCACGGACGGTGTAGGTGTGGGACATGGGGAGCCAAGCCTTGCGAACAATCATAGCACCCTGGGTCAGGGTACCAGTCTTGTCGGAGCAAATGTTGGTAACACCGCCCAGTGCTTCGAGAGCGGAGAGATCTCGGACGACAACGTTGGCCTTCCTCATGACCGTCACTGCGACGACCATGGTAATGGTGAGGACTCTGCACGGCTGTTAGATGTGTGTAGGGACGGTGTCGGGTCAGGAAAACTTACGCGACAAGAGACTCGGGGATGATGGCGATACCAAGCGAGACAGCGTAGATGATGACTTCGCCGGTGACATCGAACTTGTGAGCGCCGAACACAATCATGGCCAAGATGATGGCACAGCCGAAGAGCAGGTAGGCCAGGGCGGCGAGCTTGCGCTGCAGAGGGGTACCCTCGGTGAGACCGAGGAACTTGCCAACAGCATCGTAAACACGCTTGGTGAGACCAACGACAGGCTGACGCTTGCCGTACTTCTTGTAGTTCATGGAGCGGCCAGGCTTGCGGACCTTCTTCTGAGTAGAGGCAGCGATCTTGCCGACCTCAGTCTGCATACCGGTCGCGATGACAATACCACGGCCACGGCCCTTGCGAACGATGGTGGTGGCATAGCAGAGGTTGAAACGGTCACCGATACCGACCTCGCCCTCCTCGGTGGCGGGCTTCTCGGTACCGGGAACGATGATGTTGGCCTCGATGGTCTTGTCGACAGGGGCGGCTTCTCCCGTCAGGGACTGCTCGTCGCAGGACAGGTTCATAGCCTCGAACATGCGCATGTCGGCGGGCACTGTGTCGCCCATCTTGAGCAGGATGATGTCGCCGGGAACGACTTGGGCACTGTCGCACGTGTCAGCTGCGTGCCAAGCGGAATCAAGCAAGTTCGCCGAGAGCCAAAGAGAGAAAGTGGGGGAGCGCGCGTCGGCGCATTGCGTAGACTTACTTGGGGATGACTTGCGTCTTGCCGTCGCGCAAAACGTTGGCCGAGGGGGCAGACAGAGTGCGGAGGGCGTCCATTCGCTTTTCAGCGCGGTACTCCTGCCAGAAGCCGATGGTGACGTTTGCGACGATGACGAAGGCGAGCACACCGCCCTCGATGTAGTCGTTGATTGCGAAACTGAGAATCATGGCGAAGATGAGGACCAGGACCATGGCGTTGAACACCTGCTTGCTGAGAATGGTGTACCATGGCACCGAGTCGCCGACTTCGAACTCATTTTCGGGGTATTTCTGCTGGGCTTCTTGGACTTGCTGCGAGGACAGTCCCTTGTCGATGTCGACTCCCAGCGCCTGGGCGGTCTCCTCGACCGTCAGGAGGAAGGGGTGCTTTGGGTAGTCACCAGACATTGTGTCGAGTCTGTGCTGGCGACGGGGTGAAGGGAGTTCAAACGGCTTCCATTCACGTAGAAGAGGGGTATGGGGAATTGATTGAACTCAATGGGCGATTGGGGTGAGACGTCGCGATGGTGGTTTGGCGGTCTCTGCGGGATGAGGTCGGAACAAAGATTGGCTTCGAGAACCAAGAAGCTTCTTCTTCGCGGTGGAGAAGAGAATGTTGACCGAAAGTCTAGGCCTTGCGATCGAAAGGTCCCGGGGAACAAGGCTACCTTTATAGATGGCTGCCGAACAATTGGTAGACCTGGGGCCGGCAAGGTTGGAAAAGTTTGGAAGCTTGTGTCTTGTGCTCGTCAAGGTCGCTGGGGCAGGGAAAAAAGCATCCTAGAGCCGCCAAGGCTGGGCATATGATAACACGCCCCCCCTCTTGCAGGCGCTGTGAGGCGCGAGAGGGCGTGAGGGACAAGGCATTCGGTCATTGTGCCGGCTGAAAAGTGGTGATTGGGCAGCGAGGTGGCGACCAAGACGGTAGACATGGGATCTCAGCTTGGCGGCAGAGTGGTGAGCAAAGACGCACGCAAGGGTGGTGAGCTTCTTGGCTTTGGGGCCCGTTCCAGGTCGAGAATTTGGAGAAAGAAACAGAAGGCAAAGACGGTCCGGCTGAGTGGTGGTTCTCGGGTGACGATGACCTTGGCGGAGCTCTTGGCGGAGGGCAGCGGCGTCGACGGGAGTGGGGCAGAGGAGGGTGGAGCCCGGGCGGTGGGGCAGACTGGAGGTACCTCAGTCGTCAGTCCTGCAGGGCAAGTACCTACTGCCTGAGAGAGGGAAGGAGCACTCACTCAGGTCGCGACTTCCTGCTGTGTCCCGCGACGACGAGACAGAGCAGGCGCAGGAGACGCGGGCAGGAGCGAGGGAGGGGCGCGGGCGGAGGGGAGGAGAGGACGGGGACCCGGGGAAGAGAGACATGCAGCAGAAAAACTGCTGGGAGAATCAGATTCTGCCACTACCATTGCTGCGGGTGAAGGCGTTTGCTTTTTCCACGACCCGGACGGCCAATGGGCTGCCATCCGCAGGACGAACGAGGTGAGGGCGGCAGATGTCGCACGCAGAAAGTTACTGGGTACCTTACGCCGTACAAGCCAAAAAACAAGGGACGAACCACAGCGCAGCACGGGCTCTCCATCTCCAGACTGCCCCGGGCATGGCCGGCAGCAATCGATCTGGAGCAGCTGCACTGCACGCACCGGACCGGAACACTCAGCGAAGGTTGCAGAAAACAGAGTGCGACTCTGCAGCCGTACGATATGACGGCACACACACACACGTCCCCAGTGACGCCATTGGCCATTTCTGGGCGAATAAGGTTATTTGACGCGAGGAGCCAATGGCAACACCCTGCTGCGCCATGGGGAAGCGGCGCGTCACGTGCTGCTGCACCTGCTCAATCCGGCGCACGGACTTCCAGTATTTTCTGTGGGGCCTTGGGGGCCATCTGTGTAGTATGATTGGCCCTCTGCACGTATTCCTCCCTGCCTGCTGCGATTCCTCTGCCTCTTGGCTGGCCGTCCAGACTCCAGCAGCACATTACAGCGGGTGGAGGTACCTGGGCAGCCAAGAAGTATAGCCACGGTACTTACGCAGCTCAGCGGACTCGCCGCCTTGATGGGTGTGGCAGGGGGCGACCGGTAGCGTCTTGGCTGCTGCGTCCACTCACCGCGGCCACTGAGAGTCGCTGAAACTGCCGCTGTGTTTCGCTGTCTGGCTGTTTGCGTTGCACCTTCCAGGGCGAAAAAATGGAACAAGTTCAGTTCCCACGTCGCGCTCGCCTCAACAAAAACGCTCCGAAACACACACGCTGCAACATCCCAAAGGTACCCAAGTTTTTGTGCTCTTTTCTCCTACTTGCACACCCTCAATCAAGCGCAACACCAACCTCCGGTGGACAAGCCCCCCCGACGCCACGGCAAAGCCAATCTGCATCGACTGGAGGCTCCGGGCCTCGGTGACTCTTCCGACAAGGTTTGATATCACGTGGACGCGTCAGCTGACCCAGACACCCTCGCTGCCTCGTATGGCACATGCCTGACGGGCTGACAGCGACGCCCTGATGCTGATGACGGCCCACGCCTCGCGAGCTGGTCGCACTCGCCTTCGCAGGACGGAGTACCTCGCGCCCCGAAACTGGATTCGCATTCCGCCGGGCGGAGCGATACCGGCTGCCCACACGGCACGCCACATTCAGTCACTTCTCGCCCCCCTCCGTCCGCCGCCAAGACTTCACCTCAACACACCACGCGCCGTCACACTCGCGAGCTCAGCCCGCCCCCAGGTTACGCCGGGGGACGAAACGAAACGAAACGACACGACTTCTCTGGGCGCCCGGGCGAAGCAGGAGCACATGGCGGGGGAAGAGAAAAAAATCGAAAATTTCTGCAGCGCCGGACGACGATTACCGACGGCCATCGCCGTGTCGCCGGGCGTGGTTCGAGGAAAAAGCAACGGCGTTCCGGTCCAAGGCGAAGCATGTGTCTGTCCATCTCTCGGCCGTCTCTTCATCTCCCGCGGATTCCTGGGCCTCGTTCCATCCCCGCGCAGGTTACAGATCAAAGTCGACGTCTCATAAAACTGCGACGCATCCGACCCTCGTCGTCGATGCGCGTGTGGCCTCGTATGGCCGTGATGGCCGCCCACCATTGCGACTCCGTTTGCGCCGGCCCTACTTGGCACACCTTGGCAGTTCTTGTCCTACGACTCAACAACGTTGGACCGCCTCCAACTACTCCAACGTGGGATGACGGTCGCTGGGCCACACAGTCCAGACCCCCCGATTCCCGATTTTTTTTTTCTGACGATGCTTTCCAGAGAATCGGCCGCCATCATCCCACCAGGAATCGGCGACGGCGAACTCCAATTGACCACTTCCCACCCCTCAATCCGCACCAGAGCCGCCGAGGTGCTTCGAGGCGTTTCTGGCATCTGCAACCGCCATCTCCCGATCAACCTCCCCGAGTCACACAGACCAGAGCGAGGCATGTCGGAAACCGGAGGGGCGCGTCGGCGATCCAAGCGCGATGCTGATCCCAGCTGTCCGTCTCCCTCATCAGAGCCGCCCTTCGCCGTCTATCGCTGTCACCCCCGCCCGACCGCTCATCCCATCCCATCCCGTCCGAGACGAACTGTCGCTCCGGGCGGCTGTCTGTTTCTTTCGTCCCAACTACCACTTTGCTCGCCCTCCGCCGCCGACCGACCGCTGCACCAATTCCAGCTCCTCTGCTCGTCGTCTATTTTTTCGCTCCCGGTCCAACCTCGAATGATCTGACACAGTCACAATCTTTTCGGTGGAGTCGCCAAGCGCTTGGCTGCTGGCGACCGCGCAAGATGGTGTGGACCGGGCCAAGTGACGTAGGAGGTTCAACCCAGCCGCCCTCCCGCCTGCTCTCTCTGCCATTCTCGGTTTCCGTGGTCTTGTTCCTTTCGCTCGGCCCAAACCGCCAGGCAAGTTCTCTTGGTCGACCGGTCTTGGCAACGAAACTTTTCGCCTCGTGTCACCGTGGTCCCTTGAGCCGTCAAAACCCAGATCGGAAACCGAACCCATCCGCGGAAACGTGTTACGAGACGAATTCCAATTCCCTCCAATGCCGTCATTCCTCGCCCACCCCGCGCTATCGCCTCCGAACCCAAACCACTCCCTCGGGGCCGCCGTCCCTCAACCATCGTCAGTTCAGCTTCATGCCCCAAGAGGTTCAACCCCGTTTGCGGCAATCTGGGGGTGAGACATGCCACCCGCTGGCCACATGTCGCCGGCCGACCACAAACAGCCCTTTGCAGAGACACTACACACCATCACAAAACGTGCTTGTGACGATGATCAGCGCCGGCATCACAACCTAAGCCTTCCACTATCCGTCTTGTCCGTCTTGTCCATGTCTCTTCCCTCCAACGTTTGCTCCACGCAGGCGCGTGCTTTCCCATGAGCTTGAATTACGGCACTATGCATGCACCCGAGTCTTGGATGATGGCATCGACCCCTTCGCGGGGTCGGGGGCCTGGGAATGCGAAGAGCCCACCCACTTTGGCCTCTGCGATTTGCCCGTGCTTGGCCTCGACGCCGTCATCCTACAGCAGGAAAACGGGACCACGGCCGCTGGATCTCAAATGCGGTAAGAAAGAAGAGGGCCTAGCCCGTTCATCAAGGGTCCTTTTCGGCTTGTGGTGCATTCTGCATCGACGCCCTCCCCCCAAATATGTCTGCTCTCCACTCGTGACTCCCGTGGTGCAAGAAAAAGTCTTGGTGTTCTTGGTGTTCTTGGCCTTGGCGAATCTGACCAACAATCTGGCTTCACGTTGTGTGAACGTCCTCCGCCAAGCGTGGACGATCAACTCCGATCAGCCAGAGGTTTCAGGAAGCATCTATTGTCTCCAGATTCGACCCTTTTCCCGTAGTGCTCTCTCCCTCGCAAGCTTGCCACACCTTATCTGTTGACAAGCCTGGGGATATCTGGGCGGTTCAGATAATCGACTGAGGCTAACGCGTCGCTATTGGCCTCGGGTCGGGGCCAAGATTCAGCCGAGACTGTTGATTTGGTAACACTTTGAGGGATAATTGGACGACCGGCGTGATTCCGGGAGACGTTGCCGAGAGACCCTTTACTGGGATTTGTGCCCGATTCTGGGGAAGCTTCGTTTGGCATGTGCCGGCGGCGTCGTGCTTTTGCCCGCTTGGACTGTGAGATCCACAGAGACGCGTTACTCAAACACGAGATGCCGATCTCACGTCGGATGTTGATTTGTGCTCCGAGATGCAGGTGCCATGTTGGACACATTTGACTGGAGATTTCCTCATGGACGATGTTCTGGTAGCTGAGTGACTTGTCGACGAGCTGTGAAATAGACGAAATTGACACTCAAGACCTGTCATCAGCCTCTCGATCAATCGACTCTGACTACGTTTCCGACCTTCTGTCGGCAATAAGGTGATTATGTACGCTACTGATATTTCTTATTTAAAACTGAGTTTATTTAAAATTAACGGTCACATTGCTGGGGTTGTTCTCGGTGTCTGCTGCTTCGACGAGGCCGACAAGACGAGATGTACTGGAATGTTGTAGCTCAGACTGGCTATCGACGAGTCAAAATTGCGACCAGATGAAGCTATTGAACCCCAGACACCATGCATGGGACCTGGGACAGTAAATTCGGGTCCTGTAGGCGGCAACCTTGCATCGATAACTTTCACCCCTTCATCCAAACCAAAGAAACAACGGACCCTGTCGCGACCTTTGTTGCTCTTGGGCCGAGTAGACAGAACAGTCCCAACGTATCGGAGGTTCAGGCCTTTTAGTTTTGAAAAGGTTTCTCCATGCTCATATCGAATATAGTAGCCTTGAAGTCGTACCTCTTGCGTTCGTCTGGCGAAGGGAAAGGCACATTCTGGGCAAGAATCCACGTATCGACTTCTGGCCTTCGCAGCATGTGACTATCGGCGTCCTGCAACAAGAAGCACGTCTCGGGTGCGCTCAAAGCCAAGCGAATCTTTGTCAACACAGATGGATGTGAGCCGTATGGGAAGATGGAATCGCACATGCATTCTTCGGCAGTGAAGGTGAAGGCGTTGAGGACCCAGAACAGCACCCCATCAGCAATCATCTGGATGCCGAAGCTCTTTTCCGTCTCATCATCCCATCATGGGAAGTGGTAGGGAGCCATCGGGTCCACTGTCTTCCCCAGGTCAAATATCGACGGAGGACACCAAGACCACGGCCCGGTTTGCGACATGCCTGCGACCCCGTGATGCAGGTATACCCCGGGAGAATGAACAAGTTCTCGAAGGATTTGTTTCGTTTGTTCTGAGGCCCACAAGCCCCGGTGTTAGCGGTCGTGTATTGACAACTCGTAGAATGCATTTGCACAATATTCGCGCTATTGTCATCCGCGAAGAGGCAAAGTTGACTAGTACACTTCGCGTCTTTATTCGACTGGTTCGGCAGAGGCGTTTTCTTGATCTCCCGGACAATGGAGGCAAGGCCAATGAGTTGGTCGTCGATGGACAGGAGGAGATTTCCCAGGCGACCCGGGCACGTCCCAAGGCCTTGAAGGTCTTGAACTTCCGAAGACAGGATGGAATGATAGAGACCGCTCATGGGAATCTGCTTCGGGTATCCGTCTCTATACGAGGACCTGACGATGACCGTGTTGTGCATCCAGTCAAAGATACTGATGATCCCGACGATGTCGATACACGGTATGGATGAGTAGTTGATGGGGCGGTTCAATCTGTTGACCTCGACCTGGAATGCACGGGCTTTGTTGAAGATATCGAAGAGGTCCTCAAATAGCTTTGCTATGAACAGAAATCTCGGGCCGGTGGTGCACCCCCAACAAGAGACCGCGGTGATGACCCATTCTCGCAACGGCGACCAGTCGCAATCAGGTAGGCTGTCTCTTACCCATGCTGCTTTCTCAACGCAGTGAGAAAACCCGCATGGCTCAAGAGAAGACCAGCGGGCGCAGAACAAGACGAAACACGTCTTGAGAATGTTGCCAGGACAATGCTGGACGTCGTTCGGAAATTCAAACGATGAACCTTCTTCGCCATATTCCGAGGGCCGAACCTGATCAAGGTTCACGCATCGTTCGTGTTGTTCAGAGTCGGGCGGAGGCTGAGAACTGAAAACGGGGTCCGCTGGCGTACGAGCTCCTTGACGCGTGGCTCCCAAGCCGCTGCTGTCGGAGCCTGTTCCGCACATGGTGCCGATTTAACATGAAAAAGAGGTAGTTGGGCTGTGGCGAAATGCGAGGCCGAGTGTCGCTAGTATATAGTAATGAGCTCATGTTGACGTTGAAGCAGAAACAGGCGGTTAAGGCGCTGTCTCCATGACGGAGGTCTTCTTAAGCGAATTTGGAAAGCAAATGCCGCAGATCAGCTAGCATTCCAAAAACGATAACAACACTCCTGACCAGCAGACGCAGCCGAGACCTAAGCGTTATAAAACATACTTTTCTCAAAATGTCTTCATGCACGACGGCCGTGGGTCTTTCAGTCTCAAACCGCGCGAAGATGAGCTAGTCCTCGCACAGAATCGACAGGCCGGACGGCGTGTTTTCGTAGAAGCTGGGTAGACGCACAACTGAAACAGATTAAAGGGTCGGATATCGAGGCGGACGCGTCGGTTTCGGCAGCGGGATCCTGGAGGCTTTCTTCCCGAACATCACTGGTGGTTGTAATTGTAAAAGGCAGGTTGGGTGGGCAGATGGGAAGGCGGCAGTGGGGTCCATAGGTACACGCCGATGATTTGCCGAAAACAGGTGTCCGTCTCCCAAACTATGTCTCCTGCGCGCCTCGTCGGAAAATCTGGAAACTGCGTACGCCTCGAACACTCTGCCCGCATTCAACAGGCTCGAACGCCCGGACGAACGGTGAGTTTTGGACGTCGCCTACGAATCAGACAGTTAAAACGCTCTCATAGGGCCTGTGTAGGAGGGGAAACCTCCGGTTGATGCCTCCTTTTACCCTGATCGACTATACCCACCCTCAACGCGCCTCCCCATCTCTACCATACCGTGTCTTGTATTCCCTGCCAACTCGAGTCCGTAATGACAGTCGAAAAGCTCCCTAATCCTCCTGCCGCGGAGGTGTTCGACCCGACGGAGGTTTTGAAAGTTCTCAAGGAGGCCGCCCAGCAGAACCTCTGCCCAAACCGCATTTGGCAGGCCGGCTTCAGGAAGAAGGACTGGCCATCCAGGCTCTTGACTCTCTGGAAAACATTCGAAACGACTGTTTTGAAGGACGCCATACAGCACGAAGACCACAGTGCATGCAATATCGATTTCTGCGAATTCTCGAGCCGGAATTTCACGGCTGTCCAACAGTATCATGAGCCGAGGCCCTACGAGCAAGGCAACCAAGCCAAGATTGCCGAAAACCACAAGGATGAAACCGTTTGCTCTCCACTCCGAGGCCTTTTTAGCAATAAAAGATTGGTTGATGCAGTCCAGTCTGGGCTGTGTACCGCCTGGACCCTCGATGGGTCGGCCATTCTTCAGCCCCCTCGACCATACATGGCAATCTCTCATGTCTGGTCAGACGGCACCGGTACTGGAACCTGGTCTTCAACACAGGTAAACGAATGTCTGTTTGCCTACTTCACGGGAATTGCCAAAAGATTCCACTGCGAAGGCATCTGGTGGGACACGCTATGTGTGCCCCAGGACAGAAAAGTCCGCAGCAAGGCTCTCAATGTCATGCACCGCAACTACGAATTCGCGCGGCTAACGCTGGTGCACGATCGCTTCCTTCGAAACCTGCCATTCGGGAGCCCGGAAAAGGCATGTTTCGCCATCGTCATCTCCTCCTGGTTTTCGCGGGGCTGGACCGCCCTGGAGTTGGCCAAGTCCCGGCGGGTCAAAATCGTCTTCCAGGATTCCATCAAGGATCTTGACGTGGATATTCTTTCCGAAGTTCACACCCCCGAAGGTGTGGCCGCTGCCAAAATCATCCAACAGCTCAGGCAAGCCAAGATCTCCAGTGTCGAAGACCTTCTTGTTGCGCTAGGGCCCAGATACTGCTCTTGGACGAAAGACCGGGCCACCATTGCTGGACTCTTGGTCGACGTCCCGATTCCAGACTCGGATCAGGACACCTTCCAACGCGATATCTATCAAAGAATCGTGAAGGAGCTTGGGGGAATATCTCATGATCATCTTTTTCACAATGCTGCCACCATGTCTAACGGCTATAGCTGGTGCGCCACGAGTCTGTTTCAGCTACCCCAAGGAACTACAAAGCAGAGCTTGCGAGTCAATGAAGCGGGAGAAGTGGTTGGTTTGTGGACGACTTTCCCTGCTGATGGAATCGACTTGGCGAAATGTTTCTGGGGCAACTCAAATGGGCTTATCGAAGCACAGCTTCGCTTTGCTTTACACAAGGAGAGCAAAAAGCACCTCATGCTGATTGTGCCCACGAAGCCGGGCTCCGATGCCCGAGACGCAAAAAAGGGTATCCTTGTGAAGGTGTTCAAAAACACTCGCAAGAAATCGGATGAACCAGTCTTCAAGTGCCAGTTTGTGGGCTCTTTGTATTTCAATCAGGCATTGGAAGGCAAGAGTTTTGCAACAATGGAGATGACGATTGGCGATACCGAAGGCTGGAAACAGTTAGGCGAGAATGAGAATGCGTGGGACATCATTAGGGAAACGGAGACAGGGCCCCCGTCGAAAGGACCCAAGGAGAAGACGATTGCCGAGAACAGCTCCATCTCAAAGATCATCAAGCATGGGGCCGCGCCGGGTTGGTTGAAGCTCCACCTTGCTGCTTGGATGGGCAGTACAAGCGTAATGGATGACGACGATGTAGTTCCTGCTTGGATGGACCATTTGAGCGTTATGGGTGACTATGATGTGGCCACAGCCAGTTGGAATGAGCGGGATATATTGGGGCGGGAAGCACTACATCTGGCCGCCGAGAGAGGAAATGAAACCTTTGTCAGGACCTTACTTGACAAGGGCGCAATCCCCAACGACCCCAACACTCACTCTGGTCACCTGCAAATGCACACGCCGCTGCATTGGGCAGCGTGGGGAGGTTCTGTGGGAACGGTGAAGTTACTGCTGGAGAGAAACAGCAAGGCAGAAGCGAGAGACAAGACTGGGAACACAGCGCTGCATGTAGCAGCGGACATGGGATTTGAGAAAGTCGTGGAATGCCTGTGTGAGCCAACAGGTGTTCAAGCACCAGGACGAAACGGCCTGACACCGCTTCATTACGCAGCCATGAGTGGTCACTGCGAGGCAGCTCAGGTCCTCATCGAGAGGGGCGCCATCATTGATGCAAAGGATACGAAATTCGGCTGGACACCACTTCACTACGCGGCAGATCACGGCGGAACACCCATGGTCGTATTCCTGCTTAACAACGGCGCTACAGTCGACGAGACGGATGACAAAGTTGGTTGGACGCCGTTGCATATAGCAGCAATGAATGGACATCACGCAGTGGTCAAGATGCTGATTGGCAAGGGAGCTTGTGTGAATAAAAAGGACAGCCTTGACTGGATCCCACTCACCTTTGCGGCAATCAACGGGTATCAAGCTGTCGCTGATGAACTCCGAGTCACTCTGGGAAGCGTCATGACCAACAGATGCAGTATAGTTTGGGAGCTGGAACATATGGAAACCCATACAGAAGTGGTTGAGTGGCTCAAGTCACATAACAAAGCCTTCCAGGACGAGCTCATGTCCACGACATGGAGCCGATTATATTTGGCAGCACTAGACGGGCAGACGCAGACCCTCAGGATGCTTGTCGATGACGACTTGGATCATGGCGACTTGGACATGAAGGAACGCATGACCCTGCTGCACTGGGCCGCGAGGGACGGCCGGACCGGGGCCATCCGCTTGCTTGCCCAGATCGGCACGAAGATGGACCCTGAAGCCAGCGAAGTCAAGGCCAGCAATGTCGAAACCAGCGACGTCAAAAAGAGCGACATCAAAACCATCGTCCTCAAAACCATTGACGTTAAAACCATCGACGTCGAAACCAGTGACGCCGAAACTAGCGACGTCGAATTCATTGATGTCGAAACCGTTGAAGTCGGCATCGAAACCATCGACATGGAAAACATCGACGTGGAAACCACCGATATGGAAACCATCGACATGGAAGCCATCGATATGGAAACCATCGACGTCGGAACCAGCGACGTCATAACCAGCGACGTCACAAACAGCGGCGTCCCCAGACCACTGTCATGGGCAGTTGAGTTTAAACAGACGGCCGCCATCCGGTCACTGGTCAAATTTGGCGCTGAGATGGAATTTCAAGACAGGTATGGGGCAACGTCGTTCTTCAATGCTGTTATGACAGGGGACTACGCCGTCATGGGGACGCTGGCGAGCCTCGGCGCCCACATATTGGCAAAAGACAACATGGGAAGGACGCCAATGGCATGGGCCGTCATACATGGACACCAACACATCGTCCGGCTTCTGGCGGAGCTTGGATACATCCCTATGGATAGGGAAGATTACCCGGGAGAGAGCTTCCCCATAACGCCGCTGCACGTGGCCATCAAGTGCGGTGACGAAGGCTTGGTCAGGACGCTGCTCGAGCTTGGGGCCGGCGGAAACCCCGTGAACCCCATCCTTTTCGAGCCACTGCTATCCACAGCAGCCAGGCTCGGCCGGGCAGGCGTGGTTGAGCTACTGCTCCAACACGGCTGCGTTTGGCACATGAACGACCCCGCCGCAGAGACGCCATTAGCAATCGCTGCTCAGAACGGACACCTTGCTGTCGTCAAGACCCTACACAGGCATGGTTTTGATGAAGGAGTACAACGAGCGCTTTTGCTGGCCGCCAAATATGGACGCAAAAAGGTTATTCCAACCTTGGTAAAGCTTGGTGCCGACTTGGAGGCCAGTGATCATGAGGACGGGACACCGTTGGCACAGGCTGTCAAGAACAGACATCTGGGCAGTGTTCGAGCCATGGTTCAGCTTGGTGCTAAAGTGGACGGTCCTGACAATTGCCTTCGAACACCGCTGATGTTGGCCGCTGAAAAGGGATTTGACGAGATTGTTCGGGTCCTGGTCGGTTTCGGTGCCGACGTGGAGGCTAGGGACAAAGACGGCAGGACGCCATTATCGTGGTCAGCCTCTGGCCACCGCGAAGCGGTTGCCCGCACACTGGCCGATGCTGGCGCCAAACTGAATATCCCGGATAACTCAGGCTCGACACCACTGCTCTACGCAGTGAGGGCCTTGTGTTTGAGAAATCACGGTGGTGGTAGTCATGTTGGTATCGTCAACACGCTCGTCGAACTTGGTGCAGACGTGAGCGTTGGGAACCAGGGCGGCGAGACACCCCTTTCTATTGCCATGAGTCATCAAAAGGAAGCAGTCGTCGACATTCTACAGAAAAGGCTTGGGAAGACACCAGCGGACGGTGAGCAAGAAGAGACACGTCAAATAACACCGGCCAGCTAGAGTTCTTTTTCCGCGGGAACAATCAGCCGTCAAACAATACATAGAACTATGAGGTTAAACGTCCTCTGTAATGTCATCAATATTGAGTAGAAGATCTGGGCCTGGGAGCGGGGAGCGGCATTTGGGCTGGACTGGAAGCAGGGAACGAGTTTGCTACAGAGGTAAGCTATGGAATGGTCTACGGTATCTAGCTCTCGTGTGCGCTTCCCCCAGATCCTACAAATTCCCACCCGAGCTCCTCAGGCCTTTCCGCAGGTTTGTCCTCAACCTCCTCAGCAGGGTCCTCCTCAAGCTACTCCTCGAGTTCCTCAGACTTCTCTTTAGGGCTCTCCAACCGTTCGCCCGACAGCTTCTACTCCAGCTCTTCAGCAATCTGGGTTCTCACAGTACCCCGGCTGGCAGCTACCGCAGATGCACGTGGGCTTCATACCGCCTTAATATGGAATGGCCCCCTTTCCATCGTTCCAGTCCAGCTATGCGTGTCCACAGTCTCTCATCTCGTCGAGTGAAGTCTTCGTTGATCCAAGTTTCAGTCGGGACGCAACGCTGCCTCCTGTGTGGGCACATCCGAATATTCCGCCAGTGGGAAATTTGAGCTGTCGGGGTTTGGTGATTATCCAGAGGCAGAACGGTCAATGGTGCATTCATAGTACTAGAATGAGATTCCTTAGTCAGGACACTTCCAATCCTGGACAGCGGGGGTAGTGGATGACCGATGGGAACCAGGAATATGCTGCGACGAAGGACGCCAAGCAGTGGCCTAGTCAGTTGCAGTAATAGTTGATTTTGCGTTTGTACACTAAATTAGATACGCTCATATGGAATGTAATCTTGAAAATGCATAGTCTTAATAAACATTATTTCTCATCTGTGCAATGACCGAACCTAACTGCACCTCCGAGGATGTCGGTAAGCACCACATGCGTGTATTTGCGATGGGTTTTGCTGGGATGATGAGGTTGCCCTTGGTACTTATTTGCCGTACCGAACATGTTGGACATCGCACCAAGCGGGGCTCAGCCTCGTTCACTCTCCTTGGTGTAGTTGGTTCATCACGTTCGACTGTAATGGTTTATCCAAGATAATCGAAAGGTCCCTAGTTCGATTCTGGGAGGGGAGACATTCTTTTTGCTTTTTGAAGCATTTTCCCGTGATCCTCTGGCGATGCATTGTTTATGGTCGGCGGTTGCTGCAGTTCATCAGCACGACGTGCGGCGATATTAGACCCCGCCTTTCCCGCGAAGCTTAATCTTATCTGAAAGTATGAGGGTCGGAGATCCGAAGTGAGGCATCGCGCACTTTTCTTGCTGCTGCCTGCAAGGCGTCTCGAAGCCGAGACAATGAGGTCTATGCCGATTTCCGTTTCCATTTCATTCATGATGTGTTTTACAGTGTATTGGTGATCCCACGAGAGAGCGCATGGCCTTTCAGCCGCTCAATCGCCATCGCAAGAATATGAGCTCAGACATCCCGGTTGTCCTCATTCCCCTCCCTCCGCCCGAACCGACCATCAACATCAACACCCTCTTTCCGAGCCTCTTTTACGGCCTCCCGGGCCCTCTGCTGCTCCTGCTTCTTCCTGCGTACCGTCAGCGACAACGTTCCACACCTTGCCGCCATTCAGAACTCACCTCTCAATCCCACTCGCATAATCGTCGTACTCAACCTCCTGCCCGGGCGCCTTCTGCACCCCGCTCTTGCGATCGACCGCGTCCGCGACCTTCCCCTCGGCCAACGTCGCGACCTTCTCAGCATCCACGTTCGGGTTCTGAGGCCCCGTGTCCGCACCGCCGCCGCCGCCGCCGGTGTACGCCGTATTCCGCGCCTCGGTCGCATCCGCGGGGCCGGAGGAGTGCACGCCCTGGCCCAGCGAGCTCGGCACGGCGTCGTCGGACGAGCGTGATTGCTCCTGCGGGAACGGCTTGCGGCCGAGGACGGCGTCGCGCGCGCTGGCTTCGCTCTCCCACGCCGCGGTGTCCTCGGCCTGGGTCGTCGTCGCCGGGTTCGCGGCCGTCGTGTACGCTTCCTCTTTGGGGGGTTGGAACGGTGCTGAGGACGACATGGTGAGAAGGTGGCGATGACGTTGTGCTGGTCCGGGTAATCTCGATTTCTCGGGGGACTGGAGCCAGTGGGTGGTTGTGCTGAAATGGCAGTGAGATTTTTTTGAGAGTGAAATTCTCTAGTGAGGTTCTCGTCTTGCGGGATGACATGCGACGGCGGCGGTAATATGAGTGACAGATCGATGACGTCGGTGGGCGCGCGGTTCTGGATCGGCGCCAGTCGCTTGGACGCGCCAAACGGCCACCGGATTGTCCATTTGCGTCACTGCAAACCGCCGCAGTTGCACATATCAAGAAGCATTCCAAGTGAATGCGATGTTAGAACAAAAGATGCCTGGGCCTATGGTGGGACCACGTGCAAAGCCACCCTCGATCGCGAGACAAACCACATGGGGGCTTGACTGCAGTATCCCCAGCTGCCCTCCAAGCCAACGACAACAATGTTTGTCACGGCAATCTGTAACGGCCCAAATCGCCCGCTGGGGAACAGACGAAAGCCAAACGCGATGATGACAAGCCTCCCTCTCCGGGATTGGACTCGCCGCTCGCGATCGGTACCAAAATTGCACCACCGCAGCCATCCATGATCCTTGATGCCGCAACACACCCGCTTCCGACTGCACGGCCTCGCCTTATCGTCTAAGCAATCATCTGTGATTTCATTGGCCGCCCCCGCGTCTCGTCTCTTCAACCAAGACAAATTCCATCCGGCGAGATGGGGGTGCGCTCCGGGGTGGCGGCTCCGAATCGGCCTCGACACGTGCCGCCGGGTGCCGCCGAGGGGGGTCAATCCTGTCCGTCCCAACTTGCGATATGGACTGTCGCAGGCGGCGGGGATTGGTGCAGAGGGCATAACGTTCGCCCATGGCAGAATCTGGGTTGCATATCGCGTGATATCGCGTGAACTCTGCCCGGGATATCGTCCCCAGAGACAGCTGCCTGTTTGTGTCGAGTTGTTATAAGACACGACGGACCGCTCCCGCCGTCGATTCATTGATCATAGACTTCCCGAGCTCTTGAGTGAACTTTAACTGTGACATTCACCTAAAAATGGCCCCGTCAGCAACCCAAGCAGCCCCCAAGCCGGAGGAGGTCCAGGCAAAGACCCTGCCGGTGAAGGAAGCTCAGCCCGTCGAGAAACCCCAGCTCCAAGAGGAGCAGCTTCCGGCCCTTCGGACCGGCCACAAGGAACCCCTCAAGCTGACCGGCGCCCTCGACAAGTACGAGCACTTTGACGTGACGCCCATCATCGGCCGGGAGTTCCCCAACGTCGACCTCAAGGAGCTTCTCAGAGCGCCCAACTCGGACGAGCTCATCCGCGACCTCGCCATCACAAGTAAGCCTCTCCCTCTCCTCACTTAAGGACTCGCCAGTACTTACCTTGACCACAGTCTCGCAACGCGGCGTCGTCTTCTTCCGCAAGCAGGACAACATCGACAACGACCTCCAGAAGGAGCTCGTGCAGCGTCTCGGCGAGCTCTCTGGGAAACCCTCGACCTCGAAACTGCACATCCACCCCGTCAACAACGCCGCGCGCGGCAACGACAAGGACGACGAGATCAGCGTCATCTCGTCCGCCAACGCCAAGAAGCTGTCCCTCTACCGCTTCCTCAAATACAATAAGACGCAGACGCAGAGGGCCCAGTGGCACTCCGACATCACCTTCGAGCCCGTGCCGAGCGACTACGCCCTGCTCCGCCTGACCCAGCTGCCCAAGACGGGAGGAGGTGAGTCCGACAGAAAAATACATCCCCCCCCCCCGGACCGTGTGACAGACAACCCGGCTGACGCAACATCGCAAAGACACCCTCTGGGCCTCCGGATACGAGGTGTACGACCGCATCTCGAAGCCGCTCCAAAAGTTCCTCGACACCCTGACGGCGACGTACGCGCAGCCGGGCTTCAAGCAGGCGGCCGACAGCAACGGCTTCAAGCTCTACTCGGCGCCGCGCGGCGCGCCCGAGAACGTCGGCGAGGTCCTCGAGGCCGTGCACCCCGTGATCCGGACGAACCCCGTGACGGGCTGGAAGAGCGTCTTCGCCTTCGGCCACCACGTCGAGCGCATCAACGGCCTCGCCGACGACGAGTCGCGCCACTTCCTCGACTGGTTCGTCAAGCTCGTCCTCGAGAACCACGACCTGCAGGTCCGCCACCGGTGGCAGAACGTCAACGACGTCGCCATCTGGGACAACCGGTCCGTGTACCACGCCGCGACGCCGGATTACCTCAACGAGGGCTTGGGTGAGCGGCAAGGGTCGCGGAGCGTGAGTCTCGGGGAGAGGCCGTATTTTGATCCGCAGAGCGTGAGTAGGCGGGAGGCCTTGCGTGCTGAGGCTCTTGCTGGCGGGAGTTCGGCCTAGGTAGATGGGCGTACGTAGTATTGAATTTCTAATGTACGTACGAGTGTGAGGAGACATTACTGAGTACCTTCATACTTGACTTTGGAGCATGATTAGTGACTCACTCATTCGCTCACGAACGTAGCACTTGGGTGGTCGGTGACGGCCTCGGTGTGGAGGTCACGAGGTGAATCGTGCTCTTGACCGGCGGGATATCCGGGCCGGGCCTGCTGGGCTTTTCCGGGACCGCTCTGTCCCTCGCTTGCGTCGCGACATGGTGCTAGGTGGCAGAGATCACGGGAGCCAATCTCTCAGGCGGTGGGTCGCTCCCAAGACGGCGGTTGCTGGAGACTGGAGTGTAATTGCGCAGGTGACAGCGGCGGCAAGCGGCTCGTTAATTTCCTGCGGTTGGCGTTCGAGGAGCGGTTTGGGAGAAAGGAGCACTGGGCCCCTTCTGGTCTGTTGACCGACGGACAGGGGGCGGCGAGGATCTCGCGACATGGGTGCCCGAGTGAGACCGAGCAGAGAGCCGCGAAGGTTTGGCGACAGCTGTTCTAGACGCCAGGAACGCGACCAGGTGAGCGTTGGGGGTGGTGTTTGAGGTTCATAGATGTGGTGTTCTAGGCTTTGTTGTGTTGCCGTGATGCAGCCATTGCTGAAGAAGACATGAAGATGAGCTGTGTACCCATGTACCTGGGTACTTGCTGATGTAAGGTACCTTAAAGAACCTAGGTACCTCAGGTAGGTAGGTAATTAGGTATTGGAAAGTGCACCTCATCCGAAATGAATATTGGGAGTGGCAGAAACGGCAAGAACAATCGTGAGTCGCGGGCTCCTTCCCAGGAAACGGGTACCGTGTTCGCCATGTCCAGAAACGCCCGACGCACCGTGCGCGGCCCCCTGGAGCAACGTCGGCGGATGTCACTTTCGGGCGATAGGTTGGCTGGTCGGCCGTCGACACGGGCCCAGAGCCCACCCGGAGCCGCGGGCTCCAGGGGCAGCGAACCACCAACACGTCCCCGGGAAGGGGCACCCTTACACACACTGTGTCTCAGTTGGCACCTGCCCCTTCCACCCCTGGCTCCTCAGGTAAAACGGGTCTCACCCGCCCTTAATCGCAAACATTTCGCCGTGGCATTGCGGATTTCCAGACACCAACATGGCCATGTCTCTCTCCCATGCCACCCACCACCTTGGGACGCCATCCTCGACCTCGAGCCCATAGCCGGCCTTGCTATGCCCTGCCGCCCAAAGTCTAATGTATTTCAGGCCAGCCAACGCCGGAAAAAAAAAACAGAAGAGAAAGAGATGCCGGCACGCGAGCGCAGACTCAACCTCGTCAACTGCACCGGCGGTGTTTTATACCCTCCCAGCTCGTCGGGACCCTGTGGATCGCGCAGCTGAAACGGCCTCACTACACGGCGAGGCACTGTACACGAGGCCGTTGCCAATCTTGGGCCTGAACCCGTTGGCTACCGCGCCAGACGCAGAAAATGACCCGAGGGAGGCCTGCCCTGGCCGGCCAAGCTGCCGCCATGCCTGCATCTCTGCTGATCTGGCCTTGGCTCGACCCGAGGTGCTGGAAGGAGTCCACGGCCTGTTTGCACTCTTGATCTGCATCTGGAGGACAGCAAAGTTGTTATTGCGAGGGCGAGTGGACTGCGAATGCCTCATGTCCGTCTCTGGGATTGGGATTGTTCCCACGGTTCGTGCGAGAAAAACAGGAGTCGTCGAGGGAACGGGGCATCTAAGCAGATCTCCGTCACCAGCCCCGTTGATTTTCATGACGACCGCCGTCCAACATCCTCGTCTCGTGGGAGCGAAGGAACATCTTCCCCATCGACAACTACACTGCGACCTCGCTCAACCAACGCACCAATCGCTGGCCCAGGCCCGCGGCGCCTCATCACGGCCCGGAAATGGCACCACGGCCACATACTTGTAACCGAAGCGGCACATCGTGCCTCCACCGTCAAGGCCCCCTGCCGGGGTGTGCTTGACCTGGGCCTCCAACCCGATCAGCCGCGGCCAAATTGGCCAACGAACGGCCCAGCCAACCATGGCAGCCAGCAGCGGGATCCTCTCCCGAAAATCTGGGGCTCCCAAAAGCGGACAACGACATGGGTTGTTGCGACTCGTCGTGCCCCTGGGCCTGAGCCGCGGCGCGCGGCCACATCGCGGCCCTCTCGTCCCTCCCGGTACCTGAACAGGGGGCTCCTTTTGGGTGAGTGTGTATCCGTATAAGGTCGAGAGACCCGCCTGTACGGCCCCCAATCGGCTGGGTCTCTTCTCCCTTTTTTTCTCTCTTTTCTCGTCGTTTGGGGCTTCGAATCTTTGTTTCCATTTGCAAACATTTACGACGGTCACGCACGATATGATGAGCTAGCAATCGTCTTTCCAGGCGAAAGGTCGAATCCTCATCAGCGAGAGCCACCGGTTGGCAGACGTATAATCACAACCTCGAACGATCTTCATCATTTTCTCACGTCAACGAACTTCCCAACCTCCGTTCGAGGCGACGAGCAAAACCATGGCATCGAATTGATATCTCATTACGTGAACAAACACGCGCATAACCAGCCATCATGCCGCCAACAGCCACCCTCGCGACCGCCCTCCTCACCCTCCGTTCTCCCACCCACGACTCAAACGTCGCCGCCGCCGCAGCAACCGCCGACACCAACTCGACGCTCCCAGCCTGGCTTCCCCTCGAGAAACCGGATCCGAACGAGTGGAATGGCGGCTCCATCGTGCCCGTAGCCGTCGTCTCGGCCGTCGCGGCCACCCTCTTCGTCGGCATGCGCTTCTATACCCGCGCCCGCATTCTGCGCTCCGTCATGTGGGACGACTGGTTCATCCTTGCGTCTCTGGTCTTTGCCATTGCCACCAGCGCCGGCATGATAGCCCGTACGTCTTGCGTCGTCCATTGCCCCCTCAACCTGAAAACTCGCTAACAAGCCCAGAACTCAGCTTTGGCCTCGGCGAGCACCTCTACTTCGTCTGGCCCACCTTCTCCCTCTACGTCCAGGCGGGTACCTTCACCAACCTCTTCTACTCGTTCAGCCTCGCCCTGACCAAGATCTCCATCCTGCTGTTGTACATCCGTATCTTGACCTACGACCTCGTCCGCCTACTTGGCAAAATCCTCTTAGGAGTCGTCATCGTCACCCACGTCTGGATCATTGCCAGCATTCTCACCACTTGCATCCCCCTCAGCGCCGCCTGGCACTACGACCCGGCCAACCCGCCGCTGTACTGCCACCCGGTCCCCGTCTTCTGGGTCAACGCCTGCCTGCACCTGGCCACCGATTTCCTCATCTTCCTCTTGCCTTTGCCCGTTATCTCGATCATGCGCCTCCCGCGTAGGCAGAAGCTGGGGCTGTACGTCGTCTTCTGCCTCGCTTTCCTGTAAGTTTTCCGCTTTGACTCGCCGCACCAGACCGAACTGACAGTCCGCAGCGTCTGCGCCATCTCCATCATCCGCCTCGTCGGCTTCCTCCACCTCGACGAGACCCCAGAAGAGGTCATGGACGTCACCTGGACCGCCGTCCGCATCGCCAACTGGACCTGCATCGAAGTCCACGCCGCCATCGTCACCGCCTGCCTGACCACCCTCAAGCCCCTGCTGTGCCAGCTCTTCCCCAAACTCATGGCCACCGCCGGCATCTCCCCGTCCTCCCCGACAATCTTCACTGCCGCCGCCGAGGCCCGCCGCCGCAAGGACTGGGAAGAGAACTTCTCCACCGGCGACGTCGAGGGCTACCAGCGCCCGCTGACCATCGGCACCAAGTCCAACCGGCCAAAGATTCGCAGGGACACCTTCGCAAGCCTCGTCGACGTCAAGACGGCGCCCGCCGAGCACGTCGAGGTGGCCACGCCCACGAGCGCCACAAAGCTGGCCGAGGGCGAGTTCCGACTGGCCGAGGTCGACGCCGGCGCGCCCATCCAGTGGCCCCCCTCGCCCTTTGCTAGGGGCTCCTTTTTCAGGGGCTCGAGGCTGCCGGTGCCACCCGTACCGCAGGTTCCGCACGACACGAGAACTCGCGGGTCGACGGTCACGATCCGGCACGAGCCTAGCTACGAGTCAATTGACCGGCATGGCTCCCCGGTGTCCGGCCGACGGATAGTATGAGTTGGAATTGTACGATAAAAACGATAGGAGTTTGGGGGATGCATTTCGAAGCGAACATGTACATCATACCAGAAGAGTCGCCAAGGTGCCTCATCACATTTGTATCAACAGAATAGCGAAAGGGATGCCGCCATGTACGGCGAGCATTCGAGCACAGTATCACCAGAGGACGGCGTTGGGACGGCAAAAGGCAGGAGGGTATCATGCTATAGTATACCCCTTCGGCGCGGGACGCGGCTGTTCCTAGCAGTACGAATAATGACATTTTCTTTGTCGTCCATCAGAGGTCCCCGATGTCCGTACCGTGACGTTCTTAAATCAATCTTGAATCTGGGCAATAAGAGTCAGCATCGAATATTGTTCGTAAGAGACGACAGTGTTATGCTCACCTGCTTCCAAACAGAGCCCCCTTCCTCCACGTTCTCTTGGCTCGACGACCTTCGTCTGCCTTGTTTTCTAGCCCTCGTCTATCACGTAGGGCGGATTCATTCTGGTTCTCTATTTGCTCCGCTTAAGAAATGAGATCGGCCACGTTCATGGGCATCTCATCGATCTGGGTGGAGTAGTACACTGCGACTGGTTAGCACACCGTCTTTGCCGACGACTCTCGGGGCGCACTTACACTCAATATCGCGCAGGATGCGCACGTCTTCGCTCGTAACGAAGTTGATGGCGACGCCCTTGCGTCCGAAGCGACCGCTGCGACCGATGCGGTGGATGTAGTTCTCACGGTTGCTCGGCAGGTCGTAGTTGATGACCAGGCTGACCTGCTGCACATCGATACCGCGGGCCCACACGTCGGTCGAGATGAGCACGCGGCTGTTGCCCTGGCGGAAGTCCTGCATGATGCTGTCGCGCTCCTTTTGCGGCATGTCGCCGTGCATGCTGCTGACGGTGAAGTTGGCCTCGCGCATCTTGTCCGTCAGCCAGTCGACCTTTCTGCGCGTGTTGCAGAAGATGACGGCCTGGGTGATGGTGAGGGTGTCGTAGAGGTCGCACAGGGTGTCGAACTTCCAGTCCTCCTTCTCGACGGCGATGAAGTACTGCTTGAGGCCCTCGAGCGTCAGCTCGTCGCGCTTGACGAGGATGCGCACGGGGTCCGTCATGAACTTGGTCGTCATGTCGAGCACGTCGTAGGGGAGCGTGGCGCTGACGACGACGACCTGGGTCGCGGGCGGGAGGTAGCGGTAGACGTCGTAGATTTGCTCGCGGAAGCCGCGGTTGAGGAGCTCGTCGGCCTCGTCGAGGACGAGCATCTTGATGTGGCGGGTGCGCAGGTGGCGGCGGCGGATCATGTCGGCGACGCGGCCGGGGGTGCCCGAGACGATGTGCTGGCCGTAGTCGAGCTTGCGGATGTCCTCGCCGACGTTGGTGCCGCCGATGCAGGCGTGGCACTGGACGTTCATGTAGTCGCCGAGGGCCATGACGACGGACTGGATCTGGGTGGCCAGCTCGCGCGTCGGGGAGAGCACGAGGGCCTGCGTCTCGCGCACCGCCGTGTCGATGACCTGGAGCATGCTGATGGAGAAGGTCGCCGTCTTACCCGTGCCGGACTGCGCCTGGGCGATGGTGTCGCGGCCCTTGCAGACCTGGACGATGGCGCGGGACTGGACGGCCGAGGGGGATTCGTAGCCGTAGGCGTAGATGCCGCGGAGGAGGTTCTCTGACGGCGGACTGTGTTAGTTGTCGCGGTTTAATTCAATGGCAGAGGGACGGCGCCGAGACAGCCTTACCCTTGAGAGACATGGACTCGAAGGTCGGGTGAACCGTCACCTCCTTGGAGGTGGAAAACTCCATCCGCTCGTCGGCCTTTCGGTCGATTCCGCTGCCGCCTTCAGCCATGTTGATGTCGGTTTCGGGAGTGGTTTAGGTGGTGTTGTTGTGGTTGCGACAGAGTCGAGGATGGGATTTGTCGAGACGTGGAGGGCGAAATTTTAGAGGGGCATGCTGAAGCTTCAGCTGCGCGCTGCATGTATTAAGGTAGGTACAGTGCGGTCGAGTCTGCGTCGGAGCGGAAGATTCCAGCGCCGGGCTTCTCACAGCGCTATCCATTCCCGTCCCAACTGGAGCTAAGGCGACCTTATTTTGTGGGCCAGACCACTCAGCAGTGCAGCTCAGAAAGGCTGTCGGCGCGCGCCTCGATTTTTCCAGCAGCCTCGCACATCCACCCTCCAAACACCACACCGAAACGCGCGCGACCGACCGACGCAACGATGGTGGGCATCCTCGAAGAGCAGCGCTACCTCCACGAGGACCTCGAGCGCCTCGAGCAGGGCATCGCGGACCGCATCACCGAAGAGCCCAAGCACATCCGCGACCGCCTCAACCGCGACCACGAGGTCGGCCAGCTGCTCGACCAGATCCAGGCGCAGTCCGTCAAGCTTCTCGACATCTACCGGGACGCCGACGGCCAGCGCTCGCACGAGATCCAGACCATCGGCACCGGCGACCCCTTTGAAGAGTTCTACGCCCAGCTTAAGGACGTCCGCGAGCACCATGCAAAGTACCCCAACGAGCAGGCCGAGAACTCGGAGCTGCGCTACCGCGTCAAGAAGACGGCCGACGGCGAGATGATGCCCTACATTGTCGACCGCCTCTTCACCGGCGAGGAGGGCTTCGGCCGCTTCTTCGACCTGCACACCTGCCACGAGTCGTACCTCAACCTGCCCAACATCAAGCGGCTGTCGTACCTGCAGTACCTCGAGGTGTTTGACAACTTCACCCCCGGCTACGGCGGGCTGAAGCGCAGCGAGAAGCTGACGGATCAGTACTTCAAGTACGTCGGCGAGCTGGCCGAGTACCTCGAGTCCTTTATGCGGCGCACGCGGCCGCTCGAGAACCTCGACAAGGTGTTCCTCGGCTTCGACGGCGACTTCGAGACGGCGTGGGACAAGGACGAGGTGCCGGGCTGGCAGAAGGAGGAGACAAATGTCGGCGGCAGCGGCGGAGGCGGCGGCGCGGCCAAGGAGGCGGGCGCGGCCGACGCCCTCTGGTGCGACGACTGCGAGAGGGGGTTCAGCAACGAGAACGTCTACAAGGCGCATCTCACGGGGCGGAAACACATCAAGGCCGCGGAGGCGAGGAAATCACGGCAAGAAGCAGACGGCGGCGGCGACGGCAGCAACGGGGACAACACCAACGGCGCGCGAATCTCAGAAACGCGGGTCAAGGAGAAGAGGATCGCGGAGCGCGAGTACCGCGTCAAGCGGCTGGCGGCGGCCATGTCGACGGAGCGCAGCGACACGCGCGTCAACGTGGAGCGCAAGCAGGGCATGACGGAGCGCGAGCGCCAGCAGGAGCTCGAGAACCTGATGAACATGTCGTCGGCGCCACCCGGCGGCGGCGGGCACGCGGGCGGCGCGGCGGACGGCGACGAGGACGGCGACGACGAGAACGACGACGGCGAGGAGAAGATTTACAACCCGCTCAAGCTGCCCCTCGCGTGGGACGGCAAGCCGATCCCGTTCTGGCTGTACCGGCTGCACGGGCTGGGCGTCGAGTTCCCCTGCGAGATCTGCGGCAACTTCGTCTACATGGGCCGGCGCGCGTTCGACAAGCACTTCAACGAGGCGCGCCACGTGCACGGCCTGCGGTGTCTGGGCATCACCAACACGAGCCTGTTCCGCGACATCACGAGCATCGAGGAGGCCGTCAACCTGTGGGACAAGATCCAGCGCGAGGCCAAGAAGACCAAGGTCGACGAGGGGAGCGTCGTGCAGATGGAGGACGCCGAGGGCAACGTCATGCCCGAGAAGGTGTACTACGACTTGCAGAAGCAGGGTCTGTTGTAAGAGTATGGTGACGGTGGTGGTTGGTTGGTGGTGGCTGGAGGCCGATTGGGAGGAGAGAGTGGGGTGTGTAGATTTAGCAACTGGAAAATGGATACCATAAAATCGCAAGACGGTGAATATCAAAGTGCATCATCATCAATTTTGTTCTCTAGCAGTCAAAGTGTCATGGTGTGGGCCATTTGCTCGTCTTCTTGCATTGAGAGGCCCAAATTTTTCGTCACTGAAAGTCAAGACGAGATCGAGTTTTCAGCTTCTTCCTAACTGCATCGACACCTCACTCGGCCCCAGATCGAGAACGTAGTGCCAAATGCCAACCCCGGAAAGTATAATCTCTCAATCGAGTCGATGTACATCATATCCTTCGAACACGGAATGGAAATGTGTCATGGCTCAGCAACACTGATTCAGATCAAGCAGTGAGACAGCATTGCCTAAGACCTCAGAGTCATTGTCGTCAACTGCCTCACGAGATACGTCACGCAAAGAAAGACGGTAATAATGTAGAAATCAGCGCCATTCTCTTTGTGTGGCTGCATCCGGTTGTTCGGGTGGTTTGTCTATGTCATCCCCCGCCCGGTGTTCTATGTCGAATCTATTCTATGTACAGTACCGCCTTGACTTTTTTCTGTTATCCTGCAAAAATAAAACGCTTTCCCAAGTAGCTAGTTCCTTGTACTTTTTGTGTATTTTCCGTTTGACCCAGAAAACAAACCCCTGATTGATTCCCAAGAGCTGTCTGATAAAACAAGGCTCTGTGTACTCCCCGCCGAAAGTGACAAAGATCCGCCGGTATTTCCCGTGGTGACCCAGACAAATGGAAAAGCTCGGTGGCCGTCACCTTTTTTCTTCCTCATTAGGTTCCTGTAGTCGTCCCCTGGTATAGTTGTGTGTAATCGAGGGTGTCTTTCTCTGTGACACCAAAAAGCAAATCGCTCGCTTTATCCGTCTTGTCGGATCTTCTTTATCCATGTTCTTGGATACTTCGTTCGTAATCGTGAAAAGAAAAAATGTTCAAAGACCTTAGTCCTCAAACAGGCCGGACATCTCCTCCAGGAGCTGGTCGGCAGTGGGGCGCTCAGCGGCGTCCATGCGCATGATGCGGTTGATGAAGTAAGAAGCAGTGCGGAACTCGAGGGGCTCGACCTTGCGGCCAATCGTCAGGGCCTTGGCCGCCATCGCCTTGCCGGGACGGGCACGCTCGAGGTAGGTCTGGGGGATGGGGCCGAAGCGGCGGGACTGCTGGCGGAGAACCTCGAAGATGTAGCTGCGGTCGTGGTAGCTGGCGTTGGCGGGACGGAAAGGGTTGTAGTCGCCGCCGTGAAGGAGGGCAATCATCATCGACCCAAAGGCCCAGATGTCGCTGGCAGTGCCCCAGGGGACCTCCATGAGCACCTCAGGCGAGGTCCAAATGGGAGCACCGATCAAGAAACCCTTGCGAGCGACGTCGGAGTCAACCGAGTACGAAGCACCGAGGTCGCCAATCTGCACGTCCGAGAAGCGCAGGTCGGGGTCAGCCTCGGAGGCAGAGGCGTAGTTGACGAGGATGTTGTCGGGCTTGATGTCGGTGTGGACGTAACCATCCTTGTGCAGGGTGGACAGGCCACGGAGGACGGCGCGGGCAACGAAGCGGATCTCGCGGTTGGTCAAGGGCTTCTTGATGGTCGCGTTAAGCAGATGGTCGTCCATGTGACGGAGAACGATCATGGGTGCGTCCTGCTGGATCTCGTCGATGACGGGGCGGAGGAATGGGTTGCCCTGGAACTTGCGGAGGACGTTGTGCTCGTTCTGAGCGCCCGAGATGCCCTGGACGCCCTTGACGATGGACTTGCTGCCCATGGGGTTGCTGGAAAGTGTTAGTTGCTGGGATTCGTTTGCGACGGTGAGTGAAACTTACGTTGCGATCCAGACACCCTCACGGATCTTCTTCTGAATGGTGTATCTGCTGGCGTTTCCAAGGAGGATCTGTCCAATCTCGAGGGACGGGGTCCCGAAGGCGGCGAGACCTCTGGGGATCATTATGGCGGATGGGTGTTTTGTAAATAAGCAAATCGTTCGTGTCTATCGGTGGGTTCGGGTTCGGCTGCGGTAGATGTTTCGCGATCTCGTGGGATTCGCTTCTTCAAGTGACGCCCTGCAGAGGCTGTCGGAGAAGAACCAGGTCGATAATGGTCATTAGAAAGATATACCGAAACCAGGTCGAAAGAAGAAACCGTCTAGCAAGTGATTCCCGTCATCAAAGGGATCCTGTCTAGACAAACCCTCAAAAACAAGTCTATTAAAGGTCGAGACGTAGGAGGGTAAGAAATATCGAGTCGAAGTGGTTGTCAGAGCAGAGAAGCAGGCCTGAAGCGAGTTGAGTCGGAGGAGCAACGCTTCTTCTTTAACGGGCGGCCGGGTACTTTCTGGTGGTACCTGACCGAACTAAGGGCAGGGCCAGCGGCAGGGGTGGCGGAGGCGTGGGTGTGGGGCGTGTGTGCGCTGTGTGTGTGGGGCGTGGGAGGTGGGTGTGGGAGGGGGTGTGAGATGTGTAAGGTAAGGTACCCAGGTACCTTGGGCGGTGGAGGGGCAGGCCCAGGAAAAGCAGCTGCGAGGAAAAAGGAGGCAAGCTCCAGCGTTAGGTTTGGCACTTGAGGTGTGTGGCACTTGGTGTGCGCAGGGCAGAGTCCAGACTCCCCTGATTGCAGCGGGATGGACAAGCCGCCGGCCGGAGTTAACGCAACAGCGTGGACGCCGCAGGGGATTTACAGAGGGCAGAGGTACGTATCCGGCCCTGCGAGCGTGCCCTGGCGAGTACCGGCTGGGCACTGGCTTGGCGAGCTGGCCCCTCTAGCCTCTGGCTGGCGGTGGCATTGGCAATGGCACTGGCACTGGCACTGGTACTGGTCGTCGCTGGGAATAGCAGCCCGTCAGCTGGCAGGGCCGGCGGCAGGTGCCACGGGTCGTGCGCGGGCAGCGGTGAGGCAAATGAATTTGCTCGCTCCAGTCTAGTTTCAGTGGACGGGGGAGAACAGTCACCCGGATCCAGAAAAAATCAAGAATGTCCACTGGGACGGGGAACAAAAAAGATTTTTCTTCTAGTGCTCGTGTCGAACGGCACCCATGGCAAGTTGGCAAGGGACGTGCATGGTCCTAGTGATCGGACTGTGTGTGATGGAGGGTGGCCTATCGGCCTATGGCCGTGGCATTGGCGGTGGACTGCGGTCTAGATCGTCCAGAGCTCGGCGGAAACGCTGCCAGACACAGTGTCCAGTTGCTTTAGCATGGCCCAAGATAAACCATTGTTGGAAGGTCAGCAGCCGGCTCACCTGGACGAGCCCTGGAACCCATGGGATCCGCAAGGATGGACCGTAGCTGTCGCCAGCTCCGTCTTAGGGGTCCCCTCCTCCCGTCCCAGGTACGCGCTCGCTCTGCAGCCAAGCTGGACACCCTCTCGGGCACACGAAGACACCACCAGCGGCCACGAGTCGACAGAGCGACTGCACGGGGGCGCCTGGTTGGCTGGCATGCCGCTGTCACCGACTGACCGGACTGCATCCGTAGCCGGCCTGGACGTGTTCGGTGCATGCTGTCAAATTGGGCGCTGGCAGGGGGCCTTGTAGGCGATATTAGCGTAATGAAGCCCGCACGAATAGGGCCCTTATCGCAGCCCAGATAAACAATTTTCAATACTAACTATATTTTTGGGCCCGCGCACAGGCCTATAGCAGAATCTACAGAATACATCACACTTTTACCTTAATTACTTATTATTAAGGTTTTATATACTTATTTAATAATTAATAGTTTAATTAACACTAACGGTGATTAAAACTATTTAGAACTTAGTAATTTATATATATTATACTAACCGACTGATTATAAAAGCCTCTCTTTAATAGGATTTATTAACTATTTTTTTTAACTAAGTACTTTATTAGTAACTTTAAAAAAGCAGTTTATAAGTGCTAATTACTAGTTTAATTTAGAAAGATTAATAATAACCTATTTATTATAATAAAAAACGAAATCTCCACCGTTTCTCATTATTACCTAAAGCTATTCAAAAGATAATAGAGATACTAAATACTAAAAACCCTAATTAATTACTAACTAGTTATTTAAAATAACCCCCTAAACTAATACTATAGGTAGCCTACTAACTCCTATAGGTACCAGTGACTTAAAAATATTACTAATAATTAAACAATCCTAAAAAACCTTACTACTACGTTAAAAAAAAGGTCTCCTACTACTTAGTATTCTAAATAAGGCCTATTTATACTATCTACTATTAACTAATTATTCTATTAAAATAAATAAAGTAGTACACAAAACTTATAATACTTAACGAAATAAAGATCGTCCTTAAAGGTCCTAACGACTGAATCCTATAGATAAACTAGTTTAAGTCTTAGACTATTAGTCTTAACCTATAATAGTATTTCACTATTAATACTAACTAAATCTCTCTAAGTAAAAGCCTCTAGAAACTAGAGGCCCCTAATATCTTACTCTTTAAGTATAAAAAGAAAAGTAAAAATATACCTAAAACTTAGGATACTAGTATATAATAAGTAACCCTAATTTAAAAGGTTAACTAACTAACAGTCTCTATTATAACCTATAATATTTTTAACCTTACTAATAAAAACTAAATATTATACTAAAATACTATTAGATAATATTAGTTTAAATATAAAATATAGAAAAAGTTTTATTAGTAAATTAATAATCTATAAAACTAAGTTAGAGAAATAGTCTCTAAAAATCTCTTAAGATCCTATTACTAAGCTAACTATTTATTTAGTTAATAGATTTTAAAGCTCCGAGCCTATATAGGTATCACTAAAAAAGACTAAAAGATCCTAGTAAAAAACAAGTATTAATAAATACTTAATAAAATAAAAAATAAATAGTTATTAACCTATAAAATAGTTAAAAAGTAACTTATTTAATAAGATATAACACTTACTAAAGCCTTAACTACTAAAGTTATATTAATAAAAAGCTTATTAATCTAGTTTAGTAAGTTTTTAACTATAGTCTATTAGACTACCCTAACTCACTAAATTAATACGTTCAGTATAAGAGATAATACAGTACGTATTAGAAGAAACTTCATACTAGAGAAAGTATACTTTACACTTACTAACTATAAAAATATAAATAAATAAAAGGTTAACTATAGAACTTTTAGCCCCGCCGCCCTAGGACCCTAAACCTTACTAGCTATAGTTAAAACCCTTACTAATAGTCAAGGACTATAACCTAAGTATTAACTACGACCTAAATAGTAGTATTAAAAAAATCCTAACTATACTAACTTATAGTAAAGTTAGAATAATAAAAGATAAACTAAAAATTAAAATCCCTAATAATACTATAAGGTTTATAACCTTAACCACCTAGAATATCACTATTATTATATTAAACTAGAGTTAATATAGGATAAGTAAAAGCTTATAAAGACTATATAGTAGGTTTATAAAATACTTTTTAGTAAAGACTCTAAGTATATAGAAAGAGCTAAATAATAAGCCTCCTATAAGTAACTATATAGCTACTACTATAGTAAGGCCACTAGAGTGGTTTTTTCTACTATAGGACTAGGGGGGATTTATCTTTTTATTAACTTAGTAATCCTTAACTTTAGCACTACTATTTATATTATTAATAATCCCATAAGGTTTATAACTCTTAAGGCTCTAGTAGTAAAAGACTACCTTATTACTAAAACTAATAATATAACTATTAATAAATACAGTATAATAGATATTTAAATTAAAGGCCCTAAAAAAACAGTAATAACTTTACCTTTATAATATAATACTCTATAAATTGTTTATAACTAATATTGTTAACCTTTACTAACTACACAGAAAAAGTATCTAGTAAAATTTATACCCCCCGAATAGTCTCTTATACTACTCTAATAACTCAATCCTATATAAAGTCAATAACGTTCATAATTAATATATATTTAAATATAATAACTTAAAGATAATCTCCCTATTAAAAACTATATTTATCTTATTAAACCCTAGCTCTCTACTACACTAGTATAAATATAATACCTAAATAAGGTAAAAGCCTCTCTATAGAGATTCAACCTTATAGTATTACCACCTAAGTCACCTAGAGCTAAAAGCCCTTACCCACTTTATTAATATAACTCAAAGGGTGAAAATTAATAATAATATAACTATTAAGAGATACTATATCCTCTTAATAGTTAACTATAACACCTATAGTTACTTTAAACTATATAGATAAGTCTAAAGAGAACTATAAAAGTTACTCTTCTTTATTAGAATAGGGGACCGTACTATATTAGACCTCTACCTATTTAAGAAGAGATATAAAAGTTATTCTTATATTTTATTAATTATTAATAGACCTTTAGAAAAAACCTAAGATTATTATCTTAAAGATAAAATAATATAGTTTTTACTTTCTATTATTAATAATTATATTATAATACTTAGTAATAAATACTAAATAACCTTAAAGGTTATTAAATATAATAATAAACTATTTATTTATAAAGAGATTACTACGAGCCTTTAAAAATAAGGGATCTACTTTAAAAAGAGTACCCTATATACTTAAGCCTAAAACAGGGGTATAAAGTAGGTAACTATAATAATTAAGTAGAAAATAAGAGTGATATTTCTCTACGTAAAGTTCTCTCCCTTCTTATAACTAGAGGTCCTTTTAATAATAGTATACTTATATAACTAAAGTCCTTTTTAATACTATAAATAGAAAACTCTATATAAAATATTTAATAAAACTCTTATAAATATCCTAAAACTTTACTAACTTAACCTTTCTTACTTATACTACTTTAGTTATAAAGTATTTATTATAATAATAGACATATAGTAGAACTAAAATCACTTTTAATACTATATTCTATATACCTAAATAGGATACCTTATAGGATATATATTAAGTAACTCTTTTTAGATATATAATTCTATAAAAAATAAGATTATTACTATGTAGGACGTTATATTTAACAAAAAAGAAATATTTTTAAGTAATCTTAAGTAAGAGACTATTTAGATCTAAGATATCTCTATAAAAAAAATAAAAACCTAAATTAAGAAACACCTAGCTACTATATAGCCCTTCTAATAAGTAATAAATAAAAAGCCTAATAAAGTTAGTAATAAAGTTACTATAGCCTTATCTACTTAGTTAACTAATATATACACTATAGTAAAGTTTAAACTAATTAATTATCTTACTCTACTATAAACTCTATTTATAGAATTCTTCTTATAAATTAAGCTTCTTACTAAAAGAGTAGAAAAGAGTAGTATTAATACTAACATATATAAAACACTATAACTAAGGATTCTAATAAAGACCTTATTCAAAGTAGTATTTTTTACTAAATTAACTACTTACTATAAGACAATCTTAAGTATAAAAAGTTTAATAAATAGTTATTTAACTAACTAAAAATCTAACTAACCTAAGGTTCTTAAGATTAAAGATTATTTTAAGCTTTTTAACTAGGTCGTAATAGTTTAAAATATTATTTAAGGGAAAAATTTTAACAATTATTCTAAAGAGTTAAGTTTAGTAACTAAGTTTAATAAAATAAAAAACTCTAAGATAAATTTAAGAGAGACTTACTAATTAAAACTACTACCTCTCTCTACATCTTATAAATAACTTAAGAATAATAAATATCAAAATAACTAAATCTAACACTATATATACACTAAAGAGTTTTTAACTATAGAATAAAATTATCTTAAAGGCTACTATATAGTAGGATTATAAAAAGAAGTAAAAAAATAAAAAGCCTATAGATATTAAGTCTTAAGTTACTACTAAGTTTATACCTATAAGCTAAATAAGTATAAAAAACTCATAAAGTTTAAAATAAAATTAGTTATCTATAGAGATTAATAAGTAAAAAATAAAAGAGAGACCTATATAATAACCTTAGTTAGTATTTTATTTAAAATACTAATAGTTATCTTAACTTATTTTAATTTTAAACTATTATAATACAACACTATTAACACTTTTATTTATACTTAACTTAATAAAGTAATTTTTATATAACTTTTACTAAAATACTAATCCCTAAGTAAAATCTTATACCTATATAAAGCTCTATATAACCTTAAATAATCCCCTTTTTTATAATAAAAACACTTAAAAAAAAGTTTAATAAACCTTAAGTATAAACAAATAGTAAATAAGAATTACTATTAGCACAAAAGACCAGTAATCTTTTTTTTTTATATTAATAATTACATTCTCACTTATCTATATAAGTCAGCCTTAAAAACTATATAACTAATAAAAAATCTCTAAAAGTAATACTATCTCAAAAAAAATAAAAACCTCTACTAGTTTCTAAGTATTAAAGTTCTCTATAATTAAGAGATAAAAAGATTATAACTCTCCTAAATAGTATATATTAAAAAAATCATAAAACACCTTAAAATAAAAGATTAGTATTAAAGTTATACTATACTTATAAAAGAGAAACTATTTTTATATAATAGGACTATCTTCCACACTTTAAAGACACTATATATATATAAAGTTAGTTCAATCCTATATATAATAATAATAATAAGGCTTAATATTATCTTTATAACTAATAGGCTCGTAAAATTTAACTAGAACCCTAGACCAGAGTATTATTATATAGTAGACTAAGTAATCCAGTACCTTATAGATATCCATAACTTTTACCTTAAATATAATATAGAGAAAGGATCACTAGATAATAGTCTAATTATAACTTTAGACGCTAGTTTTATAGATAACACCCTAGACTATAAGAGTTTATAAACCTTTACTATAAAACTATTTAAAAGTCTTATAAAATAGTAAACTAATAAGTAAATAATAATAACTACGTCAACTATAAAAGTAAAGCTCCTTACCCTTGCATAAACAGCAAAAAAAAGTCTTTTTACTAACTATTTACTAAACATACTTAGGGTATACTTTAAAATAAAAAAACTACTAAGACTAATAAGTAACTATAATAATAAGGCCCTACTAAAGGTAATAATTTAGTATAATAATATATAAACTATCTATCTTATTAACTAAAAAATAACTTAATTATACACTAAACTAAAGTATATAAATATTTATAATTACTAATTATACTAAAAAACTAACAATAACTAAATTAACATCGTCCACACACTTATCACTAAGATAATAACTAACAGTTTTATAAAAGACTTTACATAATAACCCTTTAAGAGATATAAAGCTCTATTTTAACTAACTAATTAATAAGAGTAATTATAATAGAAGTATTTAGAGAAGTTTTATAAAAAAGAGAGTAAAGTCCTAGGGACTATAATAATAACAAAGGACCCCTAGGTTATAAAGGATAATACGGGAGATTAAGAAGGGATAAATTAAGGGCTTCTAATTAGCCCGGGGTACTAAAATTACACTAAAAAATTAAATACTTTAAAAACTCCTTAATTTTAGTATTTTTAAGGTTAGTAAGAGATTTTTAGACTTATAACTAAAGAGGCTATAAATCTAAGGAGGCGTGTCAAATTAGGCACTAACAGGGGGCCTTATAGGCAATATTAGTATAATAAAGCCTATATAAATAGGGCCCTTATTATAGCCCAGATAAGTAATTTTCAATATTAACTATATTTTTAAGTCTGTGCACGGGCCTGTAGTAGAATCTGCAGAATATATCACACTTTTGCCTTAATTGCCCACTACTAAGGTTTTGCGTGTCTATTCGACATATACGGTTACTGAAGTATAAAATTTTGTATAATTAATCTAATTGAGCTGACAAACTGCTATCTAACGCCCCCTACCCCCTACCCTCTATCCCCTACCTCTACCCCCCTCTACCCGTCTTAACCTCTAGCTTTATTAATAATACTATATATCTCCTTCTAAAAGTCTTTATAATTATTAATCTACTTAATCTCCTTTATATTTAAATTTACTATAAAGTTATTTTATATTTTAGTAAAAGTTCTTTTAATAACGTTAATTTAGTATTTCTATTCTTTTAATAAACCTAGTTAGTATTAAGTAATATATATAATAATAATATAAAGTATA